>JANAVB010001800.1:14916760-15221760 GCA_029216955.1 Iris pallida
CCAAGTCGACGGACATTGAGATCGTGGGAATGCTTAACTTGACAAACCGTAAAAGAGCGGAACAATACTTGGGATGTCTTAGGTCGACCGGCATAACTTTGCCTGACTTAATCAAACCTACAACTTAACCAGAGGGACGAGCAAAGGCTATGCCAAGCCTTGCATCGTGGAAGCGTGCATGCTTTATCGAGCATTTACGCGGGCGACGCCTATGACTTAGGCTAACTCTTAGCTTTGCAGGGAATACCTACTCTCCTTCTCCCAAGCCACGGGACGAAGGATCGAGTGTCATTTTCAAAGCACGCCGTGCACCAACTCTAAGCCAACCGTTGGACCTTTCCATATTCTAACTCAATTCGACCTGTCGGAATTATTCCCTTATCTATGTGGATTCGTCTCTTTTATTATCAAGCCTACTTGTGCAAGTTGAAAACATGCGATTTATTATGTGAAGGCAAAGATGAGATGAGTTCACCGAAACTACCCCACCTGAGCGAGCGGTCGCCTCGACCGAGCGATGTCTTCGAGCAGCCGTTGCAAGGCTAAGTCCGAACGCCGTCGGCGTTTCGATTCCTCCGATTGACTGAGCGGGACGGGGCACTACAACAAAGTGTAGGCAAAAAAATGGAGTAATACCATTGAAAACTGACGATGTCATACGATTAATCAGATAGCAAACTGTAAGAATCGCATCAGACCAAAACCTTGTGGGAGTACGTGCTTGAAACATCAGAGGACGCATTGTTTCCAAGAGATGATGATTCTTGCGCTATGCCACACCATTCTATTGTGGCGTGTAAGGACAGAAAGTTTGGTGGATGATGCCATTGTCGGACAGATAAGTATTGAAATCATGAGATAGATACTCACGACCATTGTCACTTCGAAAGCATTTAATTGGAACACCAAATTATGTTTTAATTTCGGCATAAAAATTGCAGCAAATTTTAAATAATTCAGAGCGATTTTTCATCAGATAAACAATAGTGAAACGTGAGTAATCATCAACCTACGTAACAAAATACTTGAAACCTATTATTGACAAGGTCCTCATATATTAGAGTGCACCAACTCAAAAGGAGGGGATACAATTTTATTATGACCCACTGAATAGGGAACCCGGTGATACTTAGCCAAACGAGACGACTCACAAACAAAAGAGGCAGGAACATTTAAAGATGAGTACATTTTCTGGAGAGCTTGGATTGATGGATGATCTAACTACAATATAATTCGAAAGAATCGAGTTTCACGTCGGCACGGACAACAGAATGTACGTCAAACAAGTTCAAGCTGCCAGCCACATGCCCCTCACCAATAGTCTTCACAGTTTTTAGGTCCTAAAAAACACAACCATCAGAAAAATGTTACCGAGCAATACAAATCGCGAGCAAGCTGACTAATTGAAAGCAAATTGAACGAATTCCTGGTGTGTGTAATACAAAATTGATTGACAGTCCGGAAGAAAGACATGCACTCATCGTCCACGGGCTGTAAGTGAACCGCCATTGGCAACAATATATTGAAAATATGACCCACCGATACATAATTGCGTATCATATCTGCGTCGTCAATCATGTGAGAAGATGCACCAGAGTCAATCACCAAATGCTTCGATTTCAGCACACATGTTGAGTACCCGGTTGGGGAGCCAGATGTGGATGCTTCACTACCTACGTTGAGCTTGAAAATAAAAAATAAAAAAAATCTATATATGACTTCGCAATCATCTGGACAGATCGAACACCATCATCAGGAACATCTGATGTTACGTTGGCGGCAGGTGCTTTAGTACATTGCCACTGATACTGGCCATGCTAACCATTGTTGAAGCATGTGTGTGTATTCTTCCTCCATCACGACCACCATTGCCTCGTCCCCCATCACGGCCAATATTTTGACCACCACGTCGTCCACCACGAACAACACCAAGAGATCATCAGAAACATCTCCCGTAGTGCCCTCAACGACTTTCGCTGTCCGAAGGACACGATAGTGCACCTCTAACAAAGACAGAACATCAGATCCAACAATGATTTGAGAGCGAACAGAATCCGCATCAGGATGAAGATAGACAAGATATGCCATGACAAGAATGTGCTAACATCGAGCTCTCGTTTTATTGATATCCATCATTAGAGGTAACACGACGACAAATCTCATAAGGACCAAAGCCCAATTTTACCTAATACTACTAATACTTGACACTGAAATTTCCAGTCTCTCTCTGGAGAAGAATGCCATATTAGAATCCCCATATATCTCATCAGTTCCTGATTGAATAAAAATAAATAAAAGATAAATCCATACTTGTGAAACCAACTTTTTACCCCTAGCTTGACCTGTAGTGAATAATACTGAACAATAAATGACTTTAGCCCACGGAAGCAGATGTGCTATATCAAAAACCTGTGTACCAAACATGTCATCTCTCCCATAAAAAAGTTCCATTGATTACGGATGTATCTCTTTTTTTTTTAAATAACCAGTAGGGTCCACTTTTTTTTATTTTTATAGGAGATGAAATATATTTGCTACACAAATTTTGGAGCACCACCACCCTCATAACTTAAGCACATGTGAAGGGAAGAAAGTAATAAAGGAGAATCCTTTCTGGACTAAAATACCTTCATTGAACCACATGAGCAACACTACCAACAACATGAAGGAGAATAATCCTTCTCTATGCTGGACAGATTGCAACATTCATCTGAACCAATTCTGCTTCTTCTTTTTTTTTTTTTTGAACCAATTCTGCTTAATGTTCAACAAAAAAACCCATTCCGCGTAGGATAGGATAGGATAGGATACACCAGGCACATTGTGCAACTTGAGCATGAAGACAGACCTAAAAGTTACTTGCTCATTCATCACATACTGTGAATTACTTGAACATATTATCACGAGTTACTGAGGCACGACCTTTATTGACGAAGCATTCTGCTAACAAAATTAATATATCAACCACGAAAAATCATTCAACTGCAATATCTTTCAATTGAGACAGAAACTGTCATTTACCCTACTAATTAACCTTTTTAAGTTTCCTAGAATAGCTAAGCCTGCAAAATAATGATTATACCAAAGACTTAACTAAATATGGATCAAAAATTTACTTTTACCATTTTTTTATATGTAGTTATATGTATATAAAATATATAACATATACATATACATTTATTTCGGAGGCATATGAAAAGGGGGTCCTAGTGCGGTCGCACCCATTGCATTCCCTCAAAACCAGCCCTCTTCTTCTAAGTAAAAGACTTTAAAAGTTGTTGATCTATCATAAGTAGCAAGGATCACATGACGAATTTATGCATCCTCCGATAAATATTACATGAAGAGCATTTTGCTAACCATCCAGGTACTCATTTTATTCTGACAATTTGAGCAAATTTGTCTCATCCCCTCTTCGACTGCTAGAAGTAAAAAGTTCACTGTTCGACCTGCTAACAGTGGAAAATCATTAGACATCGATGGCGCATCCAAATTTTCTACCATATAATGGGGCTTGGAAACGGCTCAGAAATGAGCTGTCCAAGCCGTATGTATATCATCCGCCATTTATTTTATTAAATTTTTTTTACGGATAAATGAAACTTTCTTTCATTTCTTATGCACAAATATATATATTTAAAAAAAATTAAAACTAAATCTAAAATTTAATTTAAAGTGAAATTTTTTAAAATTTTAAAATTATTTAACAAATCTAAATTCAAATATATTTAAATATTTAAACTATATCATAAAAAAAATTATTGCACGTGAATCTACTAGTAAAACTTAATAAGAGAAAAAAATAAAAATTGAGAAAAACGCTGGTATTTGTCATATATGAAGCATAAAGCTGTATGTTACATGTAAACTGAAAATTCCAATCCAATATGAACCAGACATCCAATTTTTAATACCCTCAACGGGCCTCTTCTACTGCTCGTATTCTTGAATGAAGTGAGGAATGCTTTTTAGGGGGCGTTTGGTACGAGGTATTTTTTTTTTTATTCCCGGAAAAATTTAAGATGAGAATCTATTACAACGTTTGTTTGGCTTATAAAAAATTTATTCCCGGAAATTATAAATACCCGGGTAAATAGTTTACCCACAAAACATGGAAATTCTATCCCTTGAGAATAGGTGGGTATTATTTTTTTTATTATTATTATTTTTTCCCGGGAATATTTATATTGTCACCAAACATGGGAATGTAATTTTCCAGGGAATTCACTTCCTTGGAATTTGATTCCCGGGAATATAGAATTCCCGGCTATATAGTATTCCGCATACCAAACGCCCCCTTAGGGTCCGCTAGTGATGGTTCATAGAGTCTGCTATTGATGGCTTGCAGGCTCCATTAGGGTTTATTTGTTGGGTCCACTGGGAATATTGTTGACTGGTTGCACCTATTTTAATTACATGCCTCAATGAATTAGAGGAAATGTTCCGTGGAGTCCATTACGTATTTCAACTTCTTCAAAAAGAAAGTAAATAAACATCTATATAATTTTCCTTTTGTTACCTCTGTGAAGTAATTTAGATGAGTTAAATCTATCATATCTGTGATGAGAAGAAATACCAAGGTTGGCACTATCAGTATCGGTCAGGATTGGCGGTAACAACATTATCGACAATTTCAGATCGGAATATTGGATTTATTTTGTATCGGAAAGCAAACAATTATTAATAATTTTTTTAAAAAATATTTTTGTTCATTTAGACCTAATTTTAAGTATTTTATGTTGTTTCTTAATAGTTTTGAAATTGACTGAAATAGTTGTCGTCATTGTCGATTTGTTTAGCTACGATAGATAAGTTGATAGATAAGTTTTCTTCTTTTAGATGTTTTTACAAACTTACTATGCTTTTACACCTTGTTGAATTTTTTTTTTCGGAATTAACTAAAAAAGATACCCCCAATGTCAGTATCGGTATCGGTCGGTATTGTATCGGGACATGCTAAACCGTATCGGTTTCGGCCATATCGGATCGGTATCAACCGATACTGCAAACTATGAGAAATACAAAGATTATGGAATATTTATTTTCATCCTAAATTAAAAATTCTCTTGGACATTGTAAGTGAACTGTGCTGGACATTAAAAGTATTAAGGATTTTAAATGTTTTTCTATTTCCTTGAGATATAAAACAACATTGTGATCATTTGGAATACTTGGTTGAAATAGTGTTGATATAGTTTGAGCACACACGAGTAAGAGGAGAACTTCTCACACAACTCTATCCAATGTTGGGGCTAGAGTAGACTTTATAGCCTCACTCTAACAGTTCCAATTTACTTTTACTTTTACATGTTAGATATGTTTCTGATAGTAAAACTAGCCCCTCATTTTTGCTTGTCTAATATTTTTTAGAAGGTATTATGAATGAAATTTGGCTAGATTTCTTAACTGCATAATTTTGAGAATTGCGTTTAATTTATGTACAATCACTTGCACTCTGGCGTCAATAAGAACTTCGGATACATGAACACCATCAGAAGCATGCTTTTTTTTTTTTTTGAACCATGTTTTCTACTTTTGACCACTCTTTGTAACATTAGGACCAAAACTTAGTATATATCCTTTGTAATAAATACGAAAACTCTCATGTGCATACTTTTCTCCCTAAGTCGTCAACTTTCAAATCTGTTATATGATTAAGTGTACACATGTCAACATAACGGAGTATTACTCTATGTACATCAACATCTTTTATTCCTGTCAACAATATTTATTTCCCATGCATCATGTCTGGTTATGCTAATTATATATCATATTTTAATTTGTAAAGCAAACTGGAAGTTCACATTTACCTTAAATACAGACATGAGGAGGAATTAGCTTCCCTGGATTCATGACATTGTTGGGATCCAAGGCGGTCTTAATTCTTTTCATTGTCCTCAATGCTCCAATACCAAATTCCTCTTCCAGGTACTGAAAAAAGGACGTATAAAATTACTATGATTCTACTGAAAATTACAAATATGTTCAGCAAAGGAAAAATTCAGAACTGCTGATACCTAAATGGTCTGAATTCACTATGTCAAATTAAATAGATCCACAAAACCCAATTTGTGTACAATATGCAAAGATTCTTTCAGAAGCATATTGAATTAGGGCATATTCACTCTTAAGCATAAGGATTTTAAAAAAGAACATATAAATATGGAATGAGAATAGACCACCAAGCAAGGAAAAAGAGGTCATATATCCAATGCGGATGATGCGGATCTACAAGAGAAATAAAATGAGAAATACTTTATTTGTTATACTATGAGATACTATAGGGACAATATGGATCTAAAAGTAGCTTCCAGAATTGAATCCACTATCCACATTCGAATTGGATAGATATAGGATATCCAAAAATTTGAGATAGGATATGAAGACGGATGAAAGATGCACTAAAGAGAGCATCGAAACAAATTCACGGCAACGTGTCCCAAACACGTATAATTAATTGTCAACCAAAGGAATAATAAACACGGTAGGGAGAACATACCTTCATTTTCCCAGTACCAACACCATGCTCTCCGGTACATGTTCCTGCCAACCATTAAACAAAGTAGCCCAATATATTAAAGACAATACTTAATGCTAGGGTTATTAAGATTGAGGAAACTTATATGTTAGCAATGAACAAAATGTAGCTGAAATAAAGATTAAGCTGTATCCAAAAAAATTGGATGCCATAGTGCCGTGAGGCTCTCTCTAATGCAAGGCCTGCAGAAGGTCAAGGTGTATGCAGCCTTACCGGCAATATATGTAGACTGTTTCTGTGACTAGGACCAGCTATCCTAAAAGCACAAATTCTTACCATCTTGCCAAGTTACTTATTTGCCTTGCATAAAACCTAGTTAAAATTTCCATTGAATGATCACATCTACCTAATGATAATATATGGAAGTAGTACCTGCAGATGTATGTTTCATGCAATAAGCAGGCACTAATGTCATAAAAAATGTCAACTCAATGATGGTTTCTTGTACATAAATAGCTGACCTTAAGGGGAATTATGGCATGCAACCATCAGACAAATCTCAAAGTAACCTTGCTGTCTGCTGTGCTAAGTTCAAAGTCAAAAATGATGAGAACAATGGAGGAACTACATAGGGGGAGCCCACCCCAATTATTATTTTTCCCTTTTTTCATCATATTTTTTTTTCTTTTTCATTTTTTTATATTAGTCATCCCACACCTGGCCCACCCAGCCCACCCAAACTTGAATTTCTGGTTCCGCCTTTGGATGAGAACATGGCCATGCTACATAATCACGAAGGCCACATGCCAATTTTGCATGAATTTATATATCTTGGATGAACTTATGCTTCATAAACGTCAAAGTTGCTGAAATCACACACTTTAGAGAAGTACCTTCCATTGATAAGGCAGTGTGGACCATTAAATGGTTAAGTCTCTCTGCTTCTCGTCTATGGTCTTCTTTGTGTGGATCAAACAGAATAACTGTATGGAAGTTTCCATCACCAGCATGAGAAATAACTGTGCTGAGGACAAAATATTAAATATGTAGTCATCATTTCCCCGATGGTAGGATCAGAAAGTTATGTAAACGAGACATGAATGCTCATCAGTAATAAGAAACAATGTATAGTTCCTATCAAAATTAAGAACTGAACATTGGATAAGGTTATATACCACAGCAACGATGATGCATCAAGCTCTTGTTTAGATTTTGATATACATTCTGCAAGCCGCGACAATGGCACACATACATCCTGAATACAAACAAATAATTTATGAGGAAATGTATTAAAAACTTTTGGACTTAGTTCCATTAATAAGAAACATAACTGCCAAATATTTGGGATCATTGTTTAAAATTTATCTCTAATGTTCCTGCACAGGATTTCATATATAATGACCACAAGATTTCTATAAAGTGTAAAATAATGTCCATGTATCTTGAACCTCTAGTGTTTAAAACTTGATACTTAGACACAAAAGTCCAAGCAAGTATCCTAATAAGGACATGTAGGGATTTTAAGTACCGCCACAGTTGTGATAAAAAAAATCTCCATCTTGAATGATTATGAATACAAATAAAAACTGCCAAAGAAAGAGCCATGAAAGAGAAAAACCACAGGAACAACTCATAAAGGATTTCACTAATAAAATATTGAATACAACTACTCAAGTTTAAACCAAACTTGAGCCCACAATAGCAATGGAGAAAGAATACAATAGAGATTGTCTCCTTCAAAAATACACCAAGAGAAGTCACCGATTCCCCGAAGCAATACCTTCCAAAGCACTGATGGAAGCACTCAACAAAATTTCTTCTCACCTGAACCACTAACTTTTATCTTACAATATTCCTAGCCTTCTCCAAAACATATGCCAATTTAGTCTTTATATAGAGAAACAACTGCCTTTCAAGCTCCTTGCCATCATCATGGCCTACTGCCATGAATTCATGCTATGTCAATAAAAAGCATATGTTACATAAATCCAAAGCCATTATGTAAGTGACTTTCCAATATGGTGTAAGCATACATCACAAGCACTCTTGACCCCTCCAGCACCATAAGAGACATTCATCTTCTTAATGATTCATTTAAGCCTAGATCTGGTTGACCCCGATGCAGAATCTAAAACGAAGATCCAAACCAACATCAGAACCAAAAATACCTTTAGCAGAAGTCATCTTGATAGTCTGTGCAAAATCATTCCCGTGCACATCGAATTTGCAACAATATCCCAAGTCTTCCACTTAACTAGTTTTGCGTTCTCTACAACTTGAACACCATTTATCCTTGAGGCATTCTTGCCTTTTCGAAACTTACGAAAACCATGGTTTTTTCAACTTCTTTCCAAAATATTTTCTTCTCATGAGCCAGCTATATGCGATAGGAAGTTCCTTTTTGTCTGACTCTGCACTTGATCCTGATGTGGGCCCACCTATCATCATTTAGCCTATGTTCTATTTTAGTCATTTTCCTGTTTTAGTAAGGAAGGATTATTTTGGTCTTTCACCAATAATAACCCTTCCTTAATAGTCATTTTCCTATTTTAGTAAGGAAGGATTATTTTGGTCTTTCACCAATAATAACCCTTCCTTAATAAGTCATTTTCCTATTTTAGTCAGGAAGGATTATTTTAGTCTTTCACCAATAATAACCCTTCCTTAATTAAGCCTTTGTTTTTCCCTATATAAACTAGGGTTAGCCATCTTTTATTTTCCATGCTTGTATTGAGAAGAAACTCTCAAGTATCAATAAGAAGGATTTAGACTTTGTCCGTCCACCAAAGTTGGGAGTTTGTTCTTTTCTCACAAAAAGATCATTATCTTTCTCTGTTTCTCTTTTCTACAAATCTTTTGTGAATCGAATAGGTCGATTCACATCAATTGGTATCAGAGCTCTCTACGATCCATGGCGTCCGGCACAAGGAACACGATCGAGGAGAAGATCCAGGGGCTTCGGGAGGATTTCAACATCGAGATCGAAAGTTTGAAGGCCGCAATCAAAGATCAAGCGTCCACACAGGAGGATCTCCAGACCGAGGTACGAAGCATGCGGGAGGAGATGAAGTCGATTCCGGCAATGATGAAGTTGTTGCAAAACATCTCGAACAAGATAAATGGCGGCGAAGCGGAGGCGGCAACAACCCAAACCCTAGGCGACCAACTAGGGTTTGTTCATACGGAGGGGAAAGCGACCGACGACCACGGAGGACCGGTCGACGGGAGCTGGCCCGCACCCGCCGTCGCCGCCGCGCCGCCGGGCCCTGGCGGCCGGCGACCCTCGCCGGACAGCGGCCGAAGGCCGCGGGAGCGTCGCCGCCAACCGCGCGAGCCCGGGCGGGGCCGCTGCTGTTGGGGGCGGTCGCTGGCCGGCCCCCGACCGCCACCCCTGGCCGGTCGGCGCCAGAGGAGCCGCCGGCGAGCGGCCGTGGCCGGACGCCGTCGATCCGTACGGTCCCGGCGGACCGGTTCCACATTCGGGAGAAGCCCTAGGGCTTGGGGCCCCCTACGGGGGTCGGACGATGACAGCGAACTACAGAGATCGGTTCGCGGGTCCGGGTAGGGGCTTGGCGGGAGTTCCGGCTTGGACGGGAGGAGCGGAACCGCCAGGAGGAGCGAGGCACGCCGGAGGCAGCAATTTCTTTGGAGAAACGGCGGATCCCGCCAACTTCCAGAGAGGGGATCTACCCCCACGACGACCACCACGGAGGAAGAGGAGGAGGCGGAGGATCCGACGGAGGAAGAGGCCGCTATAGCAACATACGCAGTTTTCAGATTTCCACCTTGAGGACAAGGTGGCTCTTTTAGGGGGCGGTATTGATGTGGGCCCACCTATCATCATTTAGCCTATGTTCTATTTTAGTCATTTTCCTGTTTTAGTAAGGAAGGATTATTTTGGTCTTTCACCAATAATAACCCTTCCTTAATAGTCATTTTCCTATTTTAGTAAGGAAGGATTATTTTGGTCTTTCACCAATAATAACCCTTCCTTAATAAGTCATTTTCC
The DNA here is from genome assembly GCA_029216955.1 of Iris pallida. Lineage (NCBI taxonomy): Eukaryota > Viridiplantae > Streptophyta > Magnoliopsida > Asparagales > Iridaceae > Iris > Iris pallida. Next base: position 14,927,248 of record JANAVB010001800.1, read on the forward strand.
TATTTTAGTCAGGAAGGATTATTTTGGTCTTTCACCAATAATAACCCTTCCTTAATTAAGCCTTTGTTTTTCCCTATATAAACTAGGGTTAGCCATCTTTTATTTTCCATGCTTGTATTGAGAAGAAACTCTCAAGTATCAATAAGAAGGATTTAGACTTTGTCCGTCCACCAAAGTTGGAAGTTTGTTCTTTTCTCACAAAAAGATCATTATCTTTCTCTGTTTCTCTTTTTTACAAATCTTTTGTGAATCGAATAGGTCGATTCACATCAGATCCATTCTTCAGCGTCTTCACTTGACTCATGTATAACATACCAAAAACGTCCTCTTACTCTTGCAACAACCATCAATCCCTTCGTGAGCTTCTATCTTCCATCACCGAGATGGTTGTGGATCCTGCTAGATCCAAAGCATAAGCCAAGATCAAGTAAAGACGCAAATCTGGCACATGTAGTACATCCTCAAAGTCATTATAAATCTAACACCAGTCTGAATACATACATCACAGACTCCTACAAGGCAAAATTCTTTTTTCATCTTAAATCTTCAAGTCTTTCCTCTTTATGCCAAGTAAAGAATTCCTTTAGCACATGGATCTATTGCAGTACAATTCTCGCCCTCTCCAGCAGAGATCACTTAATAGCTTAATGACTGTCAAGGTTTCTTCATCATCCACCTTTTATTTTTCTCGTGCTTCGCTTTACAAGCTTTGCACCTTCTTTTAATACAACCCTCCTTACCACAATAATAAGTTAATAACATTCAACTGGCCCCGATCGACCCTGAACGATCTTTGGATTTTCCATGTAGGTCACCTGGTATTCGATCGCCCCCTGTCCAAGAGCTCGAGGCCCATTACCTATTCCTCCAAGTTTGGTCAGGAAAATGTCTTTGACCATAACACGAGTTAATAGACCACTTGGAGAAGAGTTGCTAAGAGACACCACCAGAGCACCCAACTATACGGTAAAGAGGTTAGAAGTAACAACACTTGCATCTCATCATCTACACCATTTTTATTGTGCTCAAATGGTTCATCGAATCTTGGAAAGCACTCAAGTGTTCAGCTACCGACTTCCGGTCCTTGACCTGTGTGTTTAAACTTTAAAAGCCTAATCGTTAAAACTTTGTTTTGTGCATTTCCTCTCAAAGACTCTTTCAAGCTTCACCTGTAGAGCTTTGGCATCGCCCTCATGTGCAAATCATGGCAGATAGTTTTGTACAACCACCAGTGGATGGTGCAAAAAGTCTTCTAACTTCTTGTTGAGCTTGCATGAAATTTCTCATTCATACCAGTAGAGGCTTCACAGCTTCTTCAACAGGATCAAACAAATATTTGACATAAAGATAGTCTTGCAATTTTCTTCTTCTTCCAAAGAGGACGTTTGAAATGGTAAGCTTCATCATGGTACCTCTTGGTATTGGTACTCTCCTCCATTCATCTACCAAGAAAAATAACCGAAAAGCCTCATACTAATGCCAACTTGTAGGGACCTTTTTAAGTATCACCACAATTGTAATACAAACTCACCATCTTGAATGATTATGGATATGAATAAAAACTAACAAAGAAAGAGATAATAATAAGAGAGACACACACATAACAACAATGAGATTTTTACGTGGGTACACATAACAACACTGAGATTTTTATGTTGAAAACCCCTTAAAGGGAGAACGGCACCAACTCCGAAAAGATAATAAAATAGTGAATACAAATATCTCAACTTTACACCAAACTTGCGTCTAAAATAGTGAAAGAAAAAAAGAATATAGTGAAAGAAAAAAAAAAAGAATACATCAGAGACTCTCATTCAAAAATAACAATTTTTTTTGGGTCAGTTGTTTGAATCCTCTTCTTCCATTCGGCAATGTTTCAAAGGGCCATGTTCTCTTTAACGCTAACAAAATCCATATACTTCTTTAAATATTCAAACCATGTTCCTTTAGGCCTACCTATAGTTTCATGGACCATGGTTCGTCCTGGGTCATGGAACAATGTTAGAAATGGGGTACGATATGAGTACGGAAATAGAGTAGGTTACTTGTTATTTTCGATACAGAGGGGGTAGGGAGGGTGAGTTAGTTCACCAATTCTATTCGTGGTACGCTTTAAAGTAGGGATTGGGGTCAACACTAGTTACTAGTAGTCACATGGAATATGGTTCGTCCTGGGTCATGCTACGAGTTTAGGGATGGGGTATGATATGAGTTTGGAAATGGGGCATGTTACTTGTTATTTTCGATACAGAGGAGATACAATGAGTTGGTTCACCAATTCGATTCGCGGTACACTTTAAAATATGAATTGGGGTCGATAATAGTTACTGAAAGAAATCTTATATAGAACATAAGAAAAATTCAGAACTCTACTATATACAATAAGATGTAAAACTAACATCAATTTGAATCCAACACTCCAAAATAAAATGATACAATGACGCGAAATCAAAACATGTAAATAAACTACATAAAAAATGATAAATGACACAGAAGTAGCATTATAAAATCTCATACGCTCACTCTTTTCATTTCATGAGCATTTTGTAAAACCAAAGTGGTGGCTCAAGAGAAATGAGGAAACAACAATGATACGGACTACAAAGTTAAAGTTAATATGAATTGTGTAGTTAGGGAATCCAATTGAAAAAAATCTCAAGTTTTTTCCCAAGTCTCTTTGCATCAAATAACCTCTAGCAAAAGTAAGTTTATAGTGAGATTTTCACGATTGATTCAAAAAAATAGTAATCCGGATCGAGTATGATAATGATCTGGATCGAAAATACTCCGAACTGGAATGTTCGTACCGAAACGTAGTTCGATAGGATTTTAGGTGTACTCGGTAAGTATGGGCCTACCTCTAGTCCTAGCGGCTCCATTAACTATTACATTATCGATCCTCCTTACGGGATCATCTAATGGTCCGCGTTGCACATATCCAAATTATTTGAGTCGAATTTAAAGAATCTTGTCCTCACTTGGCGCCATCTCTAACTTCCCATGAATACACTCGTTTATATCCTAACTTTTAATGTATTGTCACTCATCCATATTAGCATTGTTATCGGCCACAACCAACTTTATGGACATTATTAGAGAAATCACTCTCCTAAAAAAACACCAAGGAAAAGCATTGATTGTCGGAAGTAGTACCGAAAGCACTCACACATGTTATCCTTGCCTGATCCACTCACTTTATCTTGCTATGTTTCTTGCCTTCTCCAAAACATATACCAAGTTGGTCTTTATATAGGACGACCACATTTGTCTTTCAAACTCCATACCATCGTCATGGCCAAGCTCCATGATTAATAACATGCCAATGAAAAGTCATGTCTTACATTGATCCACAGCCATAATGTAAGTGACTCTCCAATATACCAAGCATGAATGTGCAGTTTAATTAATGTTCATTAGTAACCATGAGTTGCTCGAGAGCATTGTCTTGCGTAAAAATAAGGCTTGTTGATTGAATCATTTAGGATGCAAGTTCGGGAAAGAAAGCAACCTCTCCATATATATAAGGGTAAGACTACCTACATCTTTGACACTTCTCATACCCTGCATAAGCGAGAATCTCGGGCATCGGAACACCCTTTTAGTAATCATGAGTTGCTCCACACTTTATTTGAACCCATGCATTGACTAAACTTATTAGTTGATCGTATATGTTGGACCATGGTGTAAGCATATAATAGAACCTACATAACACTATGTACGAAGAAAGTATGGAAGAGCTACTTGTTGAGTGACTCTACATTCTCTTCTCACAATATTGTTATCTTGGGCCTAAATAAATCAAAATTACCAACTAATTCCTTAAAGTTAACACTTTTCTCAAAGTCCGCACTACCATCTATATCTTTAAAAAGAACAAGGTCACTTTTGGAACGCAACTCTAGGTTAAATATGTTTCATGCAAAGACCCAAAGATTACTTCTAACCATCAAGTTTATGACAGTGTTCTTCAGTCAGGCGACTGAGGAAACTATAAGAAGAGAGAACTTAGGACAATTTGTTTGTAGGCCTAACAAATTTCCCATTTACATATCAAAAAGACGTTAGGTTGTCAGTCACTTGTAGAAACTGTCAAATCCTTTATGGAGCTTTCCATCTCCAACTCCATTCTGATTGGAGAAGGCTTGGATGATAACAGCGACAATGAAACATGAAAATGCTTTTATGGTAGAGGATTTAACTTATGGCTTTAACGCTTGACAAAAACTTCTAGTTCGAACCACAACCTCCTCAAAGGCTTGTCTGACCTTTCCCTCCTTTATATGTGTTTGACATCTCAGGTTTACTACTACTGGGTCATAACTCATCTTTCTGGTTAGTCTAGTATCCAAGCTTGGACCACAAGAGAATTTCTCCAAGACCTATGTTCCCCAAGTCTAGTGTACCCGTTGACAATAAGCATGAAAACTTCAAGTCTTCCACTCAACATGTGTTTACTGGTTCCAAATTTGGGTATAACATTACTATAGTATAAACTATGAAGGCCATAGTAGCAGTCTAAACACCTGTTACTACTATGTTGTAGGCTACAAGTCGAGTATGGGCCAGGCTAGTCATGGCACTTCATCATCGCATCCCTCCCACTACTTGTTTCACCTTCAAACTAATAAAGCTAAAATGATAAAGTAACATTAGGATACAAACAGTCACCATCAATAGCAGAATCAACAGACGACCATAAATGAGTAGCATTAGTACAAACAACAGTAGCAACAGTCAACACATGACCCAAGAGATAGCAACATTAGTAGGCAGAGTAGACATGACAAGGATGGACGCATAAGGGCGCACAACCAGAAATAGTCGAGAAATGCGAAGAGTTAGCAGAAATGGGTAGAGTCTAGTATCAGGATACCAGGCTAACACCCACTCAAGTTGGACATGACAAGCATGTACAACTTGGAAAAGATGTATTTTACATCTACATCCAAGCATCACTAGTACCAAATTAAAACAACTAAAACTACAGAGGAGAAACAGCCCAAGAATCTGAAGATGAACATTTCCATCAAAAAAAGAAGGAAAATGGATCAAAGGGGTCAAGTTACTAATATCCAAACAAGGAACTAGTCAAAGTACTTCATGAATTCCACTTAACATAAGGTGTGCATTTGCCATGAGCCTTCTGAGCCTCTTAGTGAGTTTAAGAGATTGGTTGCTAGTGCTATTGAAAGAGAAATAACGGAAGGATTTTGATATGTGACCATAGGCGGAAGGTGTGGTAACTCAAGTCCCCACTAGAATTACAAAAATAAAATGAAAACTCAATATAGGCCCTCAAACAAGAAAAACAATTATAAAACTTATTCCAACAGTGTTTCAAGTTTTTCTGGCTTCAAGCTTTCAAAAGCTACTTTTTTCTCGTATAAAAATAGCTTGTCTCATTTCTCTTTATCCAGCCTCGGTTGTTCCCATTCCACTTAACTCCCCTCCTTCCATATCCAATCATTCCTCTTCCGACCACTCTACACAACAACACACTACCACTGTTCTTCGCTCCAACGTCCTCAAAGTTGCCTCTAATCAACAGGTTGGGAGTTAACATAGGAGGCCGAGTTGGAAGACATATTGTGTTGCCGAGGCTGGAGCAAGTGATCCATGAGTACCACAATCAATAGTTGATGATGAACTAGCACAACCAGTGAACATCACCAAAGATAAGGGACAATAATAATGCAAGAGAATGATGACCTGTATTTGTTCCTTGCATGCTCAAAGATGATTTTTGTGTTTGGGCAATGGAGTTTGTAAGACCTAGGGTTTTAGAGTATATAGGAGAGAGAAGAAGAATGGAGGGTAGGTTGAAGAGGAATTAGGGATTTTTAGGATCAAGGAATGAAGAGGATAATGGATGAATGGCTATGATTAGGTTTAGAATGAGATGGATGACTAGAGTTTTATTTTGGTAGGGAAGCCAGGCCCAAGATGAACTACGTTTTGATACCATGTAGAAAGGCAACATTTCGATCAATATAAGATATCTTTCATCGAGTGGTTTGAGTACATGTATAGAGGAGCACCTTCTCCATATAATGCTAATATAATGTGGTACTAAACTAGACTATGTAGACCTGCATACTCTAATTACTCTAACACTTATTGTCAACAAGCGTTTGATCGAAGTGGTGAAGTCTTGAAGACATAAGAACCCAGAAAATTGTGTCGAAGATTCGAATTCCCCTTGGCGCTATGCCCTTACTTCTAAAGAGAGAGGAACCGAGATATTCGGGTAGCAGCTGATTGACAGTCGGAAGAGGAGGAACGTACCAAGAAGAGGATCATGGTGCTGACATTCAGTCGGAGTTGGGCGTACGAAAGAGATTGGTCCGAGCGGTGGATCGAGAAAGGATGCAACAACGCAAAATTGAGGATCAACGTGCAAAGAACTAGACCTGGACAATTTGGGGAGATTAATGTAATATATACCCGAGCTTAAGCCAAACAATAGATCTAGACAATACTATTTCAAAACAAAACAAAATTCTAACACTTATTACTTGGTTTATAGATGCATTATCCACTAAAAGGTTCTAGACTAGTAAACAGATAATAACTGGCAAGTACAATAGCCTACTACTTTGCTCACTTTAGCTTACCTAATGTTCTACATTTACTTTCTTTATTTGCCTTACTATCCTGTTAGGAAGTGTGCTAGAGATGAATATATGGAAACATGGCTTTCTCAAATGATAGGGAAGCTTTTCCTTCTAAAGTGATAATCATAAATATACTACTCTCTGGTCATAACTCATATTGCTTGAGATTCCAATTTTCTAGCCAGGAGATAGGAAGGGTATTCCCAAACTTATGTTTCCTGAGTACTCATTTTACAGCTTGAGAACTAGCATGAAAAATCAAGTCTTTCACTCGATCCAATAATAACCTCTATCAAAGTAATTTCTGATACTTGAGAAAGCAGGACAAAGCAAAACCTAACATTATAATTGAGGTAAGTGAACTTTTGTAGAATGAGACCTTTCTAATACAGATAATCTAAAATAGGGAATTACATCGTAAAATAAGTTCATAGCAAAAGATATATAAGTGGGCATTAAAAGCATCAAAATACTAACAGTAATCATTGCTTCGAAGTTAGGTGCCATTGCAAAACAAGCCCATAGTGCTTCTTTCCTTATCTGCATGTAAAATATTGTTACAAGGTATTAGCTCCTTAAATAAAATGCACGGGTTAGGATGAGCGATAAAATATTAGTCGAAGGAGCTGTTAGAATTAGGGAGGGGAATTAGGGAGGGGTAGGCCTAACCAAACTTGGATTGCTCGAATTTTTTGATGTTACAATGGACTTGGCCCTTAACATAGCTAAAAGAAAGAAAAGTACTCAAATAGCCAACCCCAAAAAATTGGAAAAAAGGTTGTGTTGTTGTTGGTTGTTGTATTAGTTCCCTAAATAAAACAAATATCCTGAGTGAAAAAAAGAAGAAGAAATAAAACAAATATCCCACAACGCATGTCTCAAGCAAGATTCTTATACAGCATTTGAAGGACGAGAAATGGTCTGAACATCAAAAATTCCAAAGTTTATTCATGCACCTTTAAGAAAATCCCTCCGCTCACTTTACTGCCGAAAACACTCTAAAAAATCAATGAATTGTGAACATTGCAATATCCAGTAAGCAAAAGGCCTTCATTACACTGAGAAACATGTCACTGACATGTGTGGATTTAAAAGTTAGAAAGCATCATTAACCCAACTCATGCATCATCACATTTCATAATTCCAGAAAGTATTAGATTGGTTCCTAAGAAACATGTCATTGAAAAGTTGAGTTGAAGTTTCAGGTTGCAGTCATCATCCAAGAGCTCAAGATATACATGCATTTGTTATTACTAAAGCCGCTACTAAGGCACAAAAGTGAAAATTGTTGAATTCTGGTGAGGGTTTAAATATTTATATTACTTTAGCAAGCCCATAGGTCAAAAGTCCATTTTATAAGCTGGATTCACGCAACGGTATAATATTTTGTAAAATTTGCTTAAAATGTGTGCCAGATAGATTGGCCTGAGTTGCTCTTATACCATGCTAAAAACCCTGCAACTGCAAGAGTTGTGGCAGGGGTTGAGGATTAAATATTTATATAATTCTAACAGTTACAAAAGAACATGTTTTTATCGGAATCTTCATGCATTTCTTACAGACATTGAAAACTAATATAGAGAATTACAGGAAGGTTGTGCAACATAACGAAGTTGGATGGAATTAACTTAAAATAGCCATGACATTAACTACTGAATGAGAATGCGACGTAAAAGATAACGATTGCTAGAAGGCATGATGTTGAACAAGGAAGGCACTCATAGAGTACACTAAATCTTTTACTACTAGAAGAACCAAAACCGCTTTACTCATATAACTTGAAGTAGCGAGGAATCAGTTAGAAGCAAAAAAAATATTTTTCAAATTTTCACACGTTGAAGTTAGAAACCGAGAAAGTATAATCACAAGAAAAAGTGTAAGAAATTTCTAAGCTATCACCTAGGAGAAATATAAATAATTGACAGACCTTCCATAGCTCCTCTTTAGCATGAGACTCCTCTACGAAAACAAAATCTGAACCATTATGTTCAGAGACAATTTTCTGAATCAGCAATGCCTGTTCCCTTGAATATGCCTCTGATAAATTGTACAAGAAAATTATAGTTATACGCTACTAGAAAACAGATCAGTAACACATAATTAGTCAGGGATAATAAACCAGTCACTAACTGGCAAAATTTGTGATAGATAGGTGACAGATGTGATTGCTACTTAAAAATTAGTGACTGTTTCGTGATGGGAACTCCATCAGTAAAATCAAATGTTGTAATGGTTTTGTGATGGAATATTAGAAAAAAGATTCATGACATAAGTCTTTCTTTGTCACAAACTAACAATATCCGGTAACGGATATTTTACTTATTTTTGTGACGAATATGGTCGTCAAAGATCAGTTATGGTTTTCTATTCCGCACTAAAATTAGTAAAGCAGTAACGAGCGTACATCTACTTTCCTTCTTTTCTTATGTTCTATTCTTTAAGAAACCCACCAATTATAGGGAGGAAGTGCCTGACTAGCCCCCACAGACAGTTGAGGGAATGGGAGGATATTAACACCCCCCTCCCCCCCACCCCCCCACCCCACAAAAACTATAAAAACAATGATACAAAACAAATAGCTAGTGGTAGCTGCTAGCCCTCCCTGACCGAAGTGGGAATAATTTGTTGTCTCTCCCTCCTTCCAGTTCCCATCGCAGGATGACGTCAATAATCATGAACCAAGTCAATGAGGAATACCAAAAAAGTAGAAAGTACTCAGACAACCAACATTACTCGCACTTCACAATTAATTTTGGTGCAACCAGAGGCTTCTTTGCATAATGATGGGGACTAAAGAAACAGAACAATACAATACAATAAAATAAATAAAATAAATAAACAAACAAATAAACACAATGAAATTCATATCATTTTTGAGTAAGCTGTAAAGGATCTATCAGTACCAGTAAGAAACACTAGTAGTTTACCTGTGCCTATAAATTCGAACATCAAGGTGGGAACTTCAGGCAAACTTTTTTCATTTGCTAAATTTATTGCCCTTATTTGAACCTCATCCAGGAGCTCCATCCTTGACACCTATGTTGAGATAGGAAAGAGTGAATGAAGTAGCAGTAGATAAATAATAACAACAGTCTTTATCCCAATTCCTTTACATGAATATATGGAGGACAAATGACGTACTAAATATCATTTTCTCTAAATGATTACTCAACTTGTTTTCAATTGAACTAAGTTTGACATAAAAATATAAATGAATTTTCTTGCGGGTATTTTACTACATGAGAAAAATGCACGAAGGCAGGAGACATCTATTAATATAATGGTTATACACAAGTAAAAATCAAGAATTATTTCCTTATTTTGCCTGCCTTTTCAACCAACTAGTAGTTTAACTTTAGCCCTCTAGCCATCGAATTTTAATATATTTGATACGAACAACCCAAACAACAACAAACAGATCTTAACACAGCGTTGGGGGTGATGGATGCAGCGGCCGACGGCCACGATGACGGAGGTGGCTGGTCTACTGTCGTTTACAAGGGAAGGAACGGTCATTCAGGAGCGGCCGGCCGTCTCTAAGGAAGGACGTTCCCGACGGTGATTGGGTGTGCGCAGGGGCGCCCGGGCAAAGGGGCAGTAGCTTCCTCAGGAAGCGCGACGGAAAGAACGATGAGGCCGGATGCGCAACAGAGGCCTCCGTTGCCGGCAGGACGATCCCGACCGGTGAGTAGGAATACCATGGTGTTATCTCCGACGTGGCAGACCAAGACTACGAGAGTAGGTGGTAACAAAGGGAAAGAGATAGTCGGTGCTATAGAGGATGAGAATCTCAGTGGTCGCTCGACCCAGTTCCCGGGTGGTTCAGAGGGAGGATTAACTTCGGGAATGTGACAGCAAATTCTCCAGTTGTCAGTAAATCGTGGACGGATATTTGTCGTCCAGGCATATCCTCCCCAGCTACGGGGATGAACTTTGTGGTGCCAAAGAAAGTGAGAGATGGTTATAGAGCTATATTTCCTGCGAAGGAGACAGAGGAGGTGACAGAATACTGTAAAAATACTCTTATACTATATGTGCTTGGTAACAAGCCATTCTACGGACAAATCCGTCCTTATGCCCATAGGGTCTGGCGTCCAAAGGGTAGTCTGAAAATATTTTCTAGGAAGAATGGCTTCTATTTCACCAAATTTGGCCTCCGTGAGGATGTGGAGCATATTATACAGGGAGGCATTGGACGTTCGATGGTCGGCTCATTATTCTAAAAGAGTGAACCCTGAGTCTACGTGCGAGAAGGATGTACTCAATGCGGTGCCAGTCTGGATTTGCTTTCCTACGTTCCCTATCAAATATTGGAGTGTACCTTTGTTGATGAGGTTAGCTAGCCTAATTGGCAATCCTATCAAAACGGATGATGCTACAGCATATCGAATCCGACTGATGTATGCTCGTATTTTTTTGAGATCGGAGCAGGACAGTGTTTGCCATAAAAAAATCAAAGACAGGTATTACAGAACACTGAAATTGATTGCAAACTCGCTTGTACAAAGAAAAGCCTAGAAAGAAATCCTAGGAAACAATCTAAATACAATTGTTTAGTTTTGATTCTGGGGGGTGACGGTGGAGGCTCGGGAAAGTGCTATCAACTCTGTCTTACTCCGTGGACTATCTGACGCAGTCTTTAGATCTTGAAGAAATTGCTTTCTTGAAGGTTGCCAGCCTTTTGCAGGGGTGTAGCACCCTGCAATATATAGTGGTATGTGTGTTGAGCCGCATAGATGACCTGTGGCCACTTGGCTAATTAGCACGTGAAGACCCGCTCTTTGGCCGCCATCTGTCAATTTGTTGGAATTTTGTTGCAGCAAATTTGGACGGTTAGGACTTGATCAGCTTGCCACGTGTCCAGTAGCAGGGATCATTTTGAGCAGCATAGATCTCTCAGTTTTCGACCATGTAGGGCCGCATGGACTCATGCGGCTTAAGTTGCAAACTTCCTTAGCCCAGACATAGCTTTAAGGCTTTAAGCCGCATAGATTCTGTATTTTGGCCGCATAAAGCTCATGCGGCTTGGATCACAGTTACTCTTGGCCGCATGAAATTTGAAGACTTTGGGGCCGCATATGTTTGAGCCGCATAAGGTTCATGCGGCTTAGGTGACACTCCTTCTGGCCGCATGAAGGCGTACGAACCCTGCTTTTGGGCGACGTCTCACGTCTTATCTTTTTGTCTAAGTGTCAGAGCTGTCATTTTTGTCGGTTTTGACAGAATTTGTCAGCTTTATCAGACGAACTGATTCTCTTAGCCGCATATCTTCCTTCTGCAGCTGGTTGTCGACGGACCGCATATGGCATTGAATCTGTCATGCGGCTTTCCCTTTATGCGGACCTGTTTGGCCCAAAGTATACATGCGGCAAATTGTGATCCCCATATTTTTCATGCTTCTACAAGACCCCCTTCAAAGTTTTCAAATTACAAATTTGGAATACTTTGAACAAGAAGCATGGATATGTCAAGCCGCAGGGAGTCTTCAAGTCGCAGGGAATTTTTCGAGCCACAGAGAGATCTCGGGCCGCAAAACAAATTTTGAGCCGCAGAGAGACTGCCAGCTGTCACTGCTGCATTTAATTTTCTTGATTCGATTTGGGATTTGGGTCCTCTTTTTGAGATAAAGTCGACGGTTACTAGGGATAAAATCTCCAAACGTCATCATTAAAGAATCTTTAATGATCTCGAAAACTGAAACGGCACTCTTTTTAGAAACCCTATAAGTAGGGGTTATTTTGAAGAGAAAAGTTTCTTTTTTACCTTCTTTTTCATCTTCGTCTTCCTGTCTTCAATGGCTCCAAAAGCTTCCAAGTCGACTGCGGCCAAAGGGAAGGGACTTGCTTCTCCGTCGAGAGCGGCGTGCTCTCCTTCCATTCATTCCGACGTGCACCCCCCATCAAAGGTAAGGACAGTGGGAAGACGATGGCTATGTCGTATGTTTTATGCGCGGGCCTGTGCTATATCGCTTTCTGTGAAATAAGCTTGGTCGATGCGTGCCCTATCTCAGTTGGACCACATGTGTTCTGTATGATAGGGCCGTATGAGCTGAGTCGCATAAGCGCTGCATATTCGAATCTGAATCGCATAAATGACCCAGGACTGATCCGCATGAATAATGCATAGCTGTGCCGCATAAGTGTCTCCTGATTGAGCCGCATGGGTGTTTCATATCTTGAGCCGCAGGACCACCAAGCCGCATAAGTGCCTCGTTACTAAGCCGCATGAACACTTCGTGACTAAGCCGCATAAGTGCCTCATGGGAGCCTTATGACTGAGCCGCATGAGCACTTTTTTGACTGAGCGGCCTAAGTGTCCCCTGACTGTGCCGCATGAGCACTGTATGACCTAGCCGCATGCGTCTCATGTTCTTTAAGCCGCTATGCCGCATAGGTCTTGTTTTGGCTAGGTCGCATGGTTGAAGGGATGAACTTCTAACTTTTACTTCTTCTCTGTCTTTTGCAGTGAACTTGCCCCTAGCTCCATCGGGGGAACTCTTGATAGGATATGCTCAATCTGCATTGGGTGTGAGATTTGACCAGATAGTCGAACATGTGTCGACTCAGATTACCCGAAATCAACCTGAGACCAGGTTAAGGGAGATCAGGAACCAATCATTTTCTTACTTACTCAGTATGATGAATTCCGGGAAGCTAGGGGACATTCATCTGAAGCCCGCATTCTTGTTCGGAGACGCTATAGTTGTCTCGAACCGCCGCACCCTGGAGCTATTTGAGAACTGGGATTTTCTTTTCAACGGGCTATCGATTCATCTTCCTCAGATGGAACGCCACTTTTCTCTGTCAAGTTTCAACATGGTGCCTATCGAGAGGCGAATGGCGGACCCTATAACTCAGGATCGGCAAGCAATCTTCATAGGCAATATTCATTATAATAGACGAGTGCGATCAGCGGTCGCGACCAGGGAATCGGTCAGTTGTTCTGTCGTCGGACTATCCCCCGGTAGTTTTATAAATGACTTGAGGCCTAATAATCGATTCTCTGAGGCCGACACTTTCCTGAACCAGATCGCCCGTAAAGGATCATATCCTACGGGCAGACTGTCGCTGCAGAATTGGATGTATCGTTCCCCTCCATGGGTCAACTTGACGCTCTGGATTCTGTCGACTTATGGGGATACTTTACAGCAGCTCGGCCTCTACTATGCCATAAGGGGGACTTGCTATGGCCTTCCTATGAACGCAAAGCTGTTCATAGCACTCCTTGAGATGTATAATCGTCGTACGGGGACCTTTTATACACCTGTTGGGGAGATGGGGCTCGCCCTTCACGAGATGCATGATGTCTCCAAGTTGCCCTGGGGAGATGAAGTTTATGAAGAGTATACTCCCACGAACGAGAAATTTGAGGAATTAGAGCGGCGGTTTCCCAGGTTCCTTGCCATTTACCGGAAGGTGTTATGTCATCATAGCACTTGTCAACAAATGTCAAAGAAGAAGGATGAAAGTTCTGAGGGGACCCTTCCGCACACCAAGGCCTAGGTCAGTTATTTGTTCGACCTTGGCGCCTCGGGCCGGGTTGTCCCTCGGAGCCCTCAGACTCAAGCAAGAGTGGATGTTCAGGTGCAAAGCGCCAAGAGGAACAAAGCTTCTGGTGACAGATTCAGAAGCCAGTCCGACACATTCAGCTACTTCTATCACGATACCCAACCCTTGTCCAGTAAGGCCATCTTGGCTGGATTTCTGATGGTATGGCTGAGGATCTGTATGGTCTCGGGAGGTGCTGGTTCGATTGAGAGAATCAGCCGCAACCTGATCCTCCCTGCTGTCAAATTGGTTTTCGGGGGCAGGCTAGCTCTACTCCCACCCATGGTGTGCAGCATCCATCGGGGTCTTCGTAACTTTACAGCCAGAACCATAGCTCGTGACGTTACGAAGGATTTCAACCGAATTGAGCTACCCTACCACTATCTGATGGGGTGGCTGCTAATGCACTACCCCTCTCTGATGCGGCCTGGTCCTGAGGGGAGTGCGACGATAAATGATGCATTCATCTATCAGTATCATGATATGCCTTGGACCTGTTTGACCATGTTCGAATGCCGTGTTGCGCTCGCGCGGGTGGACATCTACTCCTTTGTGTCGGTCCCGCCTTTCACTGATGAGGAAATGAGACGTCTTTATCTTGATGGCAGTGTCGCGTCCCAGATTCTATCCGAGAAGATGTTCTGCTGGCTGCAGAATATTCGTCCTGCACATCTGGTGTACCGCAACCGTAATGTTGCCTTCTTGGAACCCTACTTGTCCAGCCGATACTCTAGACAATTCGGGTACTGCCAGTTGTTTTTGGACAACCCGAGTCCCTTCTTGGGTTATGAGGGCGGCGTCCTAGATGGTATCCGGGCCTGGCATTACTACAGTGCTGTCCGCACTCAAACCATCTTCTCTCTTCCTGATACCGGGGTCCCGGTGCTCATCTCGTACATGGCAGCACTCTATCATGTCTCTATGAATGGGCCTCCCCATAATTTCGATGTGAGTACCAGTTTCATAACCGGTACAAGGTTGGCAGAAAAGCGCGAGGAGTCCAAAAAGAGGAACAGGGCAGGGAAGGCGAAGACCGTTGAAGTCTCTGACTCCGATTTTACTGATACGGAAGAGGATGAATACAACGATCTGTTGTCCCCTGCAAGTATTCCGGTGATACGCTTGCCTTCTCCTGTGCCGAGTCCTTCGCCCAAGCGAAGTAAGCGCGGACCTTCCGTTGCTAACTGGCCTCGTTCTCAAAAAGGGTTTGCGTTTAGGAATCGAGGTTCCGACCTTGTGGGAGAGGGCAGTGATGCCGAAACCCTTCCGGAGGTAAGTTTCATTCCAGCCGACCACCCTGTTATTTTTGGAATTTTATCTTATTGTTTTCTCCTTCTTTCCTTTATGCAGTCTTTGGAGGACCTAGACTCTCCGGAGCCCGATGTTGCTTTCGAGACTCCTCGAGTTACGGGCACCCTGGTCGAAGAAGAATCGAATATCGAGGCTGCAGGGTCTCAGTTGGTCGCAACCGACCCAGCTTCATCTTCTTTTGGATTGTCCGGGACTGGAGTGACAAATGTAGGTGATTTGGATATTGCTGTAGAGGAGGATATGGGGACAGTGGGAGGAATCATGACTGTCCAGAGCGAGTCGCGGTCTCCACCGCCCTCCCCTGGTAAGCTTTGTCATATCCTTACCGACAAGGAGGTTCATTTGCTCTTTCTTCGTATCCTTCGAGTCAAGCTGATTGTTGGTTGTTCCGGACCTACAGGACCTGCCTCTCCACTGACGATGGTGGATATTAATTGGGAGGAGGAGATAGCGGATGATGTCGGGGCGGACCTCTTGCCAAAGAGAAGAAATGGACCTCCCCTCCTTCCAATCGAAAAGAACCCTGCTGAGCCGAGTTCAGAGCCGCCTATACCAGAAGTGCCAATGGTAGAGGCGGTGGTTCCTATACCAGCATCAGTGGATGCAGGGTTGATTAGTGCTGCCTCTTCCCCGGAGACTGAACTTTCCACTCTGCCGAGGGCTGCAGAAGAGGAGATCGCTGTTGTGCGGGAGTCTCGTCGTTCGGAGTTTGTTTCCCTTCTGACAGGGTCGTCAAGCTCCACTATGCCTTCTTCTCACACACCTTCAAGTTCCTTGGCTGATATTCCTTCGACGCCGTCATCTTTGGAAAATCTAAACGAATCGTCGAGGGATATAGTTGAGAGCTTCTACCGTCATCTAAAACGAGGGGTTGAAGCTAATTCAATGAGAGGGACTTCATTTGCCGTGGCCCGTCACTGCACCCAAGGCCAAATTGACCTGCTGAAGACGCTTCCAGGTGGAGAAGGGGTGGCCGTCCTTCTGGAGCACAAGCTGGCAGAGGCTAATCAGTGCCGAACCCAGTTGCAGAAACTGCGGCAAGTCGATATGTCTGCAGCGGTGGAGCAAGAGCGTGCTTTCCTTATAAAAGCAGTGGACAAGGTGAAGGCTGTTCAAGAGACGACCAAGCCCACTTTGGAGAAGGACCTCCAGAAGTTCTCTCAAGTATGACAAGTTGAGCTGAGAGGGAGAGATTTGATTGACTCGTGAGGAGACGACCATTCATGCTATGGCCGAAACGAACGAGCAACTCCTCCAGCTCCAAGCTAGGTTAACATCTCTGGGGACTGAGCTCCAAGCCACTCGTCATGAGAGGGAGAAGATCTGCAAGGAGACTGATGAAGTTATACGAGCCTCTGCTGCTCTAGAGGGGGCACTGAAGAAATTAGAAGAAAATTGGCAGGCTCATGCGCATCTCGAGGACGCCGAAAGGTTATCCCAGGAAGCTGAACGTCGAGTCAAACTGAGAATTGAGCGCTCAACTGTGCAGCTGGAAAGCATTCTCATCAAGCTATGTGTTGCTGATGAGTAATGGATTTTCTTTCCCCCCTTTCTTCTTCTTTTTTTTTTGAATGTAAAGGATATCCCCTTGGGGAGACTTTTTTGTGGATCTATTGCCCCTTTGTGCATCGGGAAATGCGAGCAGATAGATTTAAATAATATTTTGTGGACCTACTACTCTTTGGTGCACCGATGGTGCGAGTAATAGATTAGGATAACTTTTATGGACTTATTACCCTTTTTGTGTACTGGCGATGCGAGTACTGATAATAAATGGAGGAAACCAACATATTTACTCAGAGGTAATGAGGACGTGGTAAATATGGGCCAAAACAGAGCCTTCCTACTCAGAGGTAATGAGGACATGGTAGGAGTAGACATAATAGGGGTACACAGAACAACTCAGAGATGCTATCAACGTGGAAGTTCTATGCATTGGGTGATTTGTTTGTGATGGATGGGAAAACAACTCAGAGGTAATATGGACGTGGTTGTTTTTCCGTTGGAGAATTTTGTGGATCTATTACCCTTTTTGCGCACGGACGGTGCGGGTAATAGATTAGGATAAGTTTTATGGACCTATTACCCTTCTGCGCACTGATGGTGTGGATAATAGATTTTGAAACAAAATTCAACAGAGGTAACATGGACGTGATATATGGTAGTCGAAACATCAAAGCGGAAGTTCAGAGGTATCAATATACATGACTTGTCACTTATAGAGATGCAATGCGAGTCCCCTCGGGGGAAAGAACGGAGTGTAAGTTCAGAGGTACCTGATGTACATAACTCGATACTCTGGGTAGTGTATATATATATATATATATATATATATATATATATATATATATATATATATATATATATATATATATTGAAAGGTGGCCTCGCGGATTACATCATCAAGAGAGGGGCTATTCGTTTGTGCCATCAGGTACTTGGCGAATTCTATGTCCTTTTCGGCTACCCCCTGCGATCCCAAAGGTTGGGACACCGTCTTGGGCAACTTGACCACCAGGGGTTGGACTTGTGATATTAGCTTGCCTGAGTATGTCGGATCGGCACTTAGTTGTCGGCTCGTCTTGGAAAGACGATTGACAATTGGCTTGGCAAGGAACTTTGTGTCTTCCGATTGCCTTTGAATGAATTTTGTCAATCGGGTCACCATCGGCCCTGTGACAGGCTTTGGCTTTTGACTTTGGGGGTCGGATGACCATTGATTCCGACTGCGCAGCCTGGACGAGAGAACCGGGCACTTCTTTACGCAAAGTTGCGACAAGGGGTGCGGCTTTGCTTGGTTTACGGGTCTGGAGATGAAATATCAAGGGTTCCTCTGGCCCTGCGATGGTCTCCAGTTTGTCAGTGATGTACTTCTTGGATTCTTCATATAGACAAGCCTTCGAAGAATAATAAGACTCAACCCCTTTGAAGGGATCGATGTTGGTGAATTCAGTCTTCACGGAACCGTGCTTACTGACATGCTTGAAACACTGGTGAAGGGTGGATGGCACGATCATATAGTCATGTATCCACGGACGTCCCAGGAGGATGTTGTAGGAGGTGTCTGCATCTATGACGTAGCAGGTAACTTCCATCTTCAGGTCACCAATCTGGCACTTTAACCGGATCTTCCCTAGGGGATAGCTCCTTCCCGAGTTAAAACCGCTAATTGCAGTGTTGGTCGCAGCTAGCCGATGCATAGGGATGCCAAGAAGTTGGAGCAAGCTTTTCGGGATGATGCTTATTGACGAGCCAGGGTCGATATGCATCCGATCCACCTTGATGTCGCCTATGTATCCAGTGTAGTACAAGGGGCGATCATGCAAATTGGACTTGATCAACATGTCCTAAGGAGTAAATATGATGTTGGGCATTGCGTTTGTGCTATCGCCGCCCTGTAGATCTGCTTGCGAGTCTTCCCCTGGAGGCTTGACCTGAGCTAAGTAGGCGTCAGCATTTTGGAGTGCTTCGCTTAATGCGACACGAAGATCCTTGGAGAGCCTTAGGAGCTCGTATAACGACAACTTTGCTGGCGTATTAGCCAATTGTGCTAATATGTCAAAGTTGTAAGGTCGCTCCAGTCCCTGAGGTACATCATTGCGGAGTGGCCTGTCAAAGCGGGTCTCCTTTGTCTTGGACTTATCCGCCAGTGGAGGCTGAGATGGCCATGGAACATCAGAGGGAGGCAACGTTGCCGGCTGAGGATCTTCTGCTGAACTATCCCGTGCGGAGTGGACTTGTGCTCCAGACCGGATAACAATGGCTGCAGTTTTCTCAGCCTCGGCTGAAATTGTATGGCAAGATCTAGACTTTCTGCCCTTTTTCTTGTTGGAAGGAGATGACACCTCCCGGGTAACTTCGGGCACTAAGTCTGGATGCACCCACATGATCTCTCCTCGCGATGTGGTGAGAGGTACCAATCCAGAAGTCTGGCTCCGGGCGGGTGGAAGATTAGTAACCTCCATTGTTGCCCGAGGGACAGGTATTACCCCATCTGGAGTGCTTGTTGGAGGGAAGTCGCCGAACTAAAGTGACACCATGTTCGCCGCCATGGTAACCTCTTCAAAGTCTATCGACAGAGCTTTGGAGTCGATAAGACTCTGAATGTACCGCTTTAATTGGAAGCAGTCATGAGTGGCATGATGGACATAGCGGTGGAAGTGGCAATACTTTGGGTCTTCCATTTCTGCTGCTCGGGGCTCGCGCCTTGGTGGAGGGAGCTGGATCCTACCTCCTTGCAAGAGCATATCGAAGATAAGTTTGATATGACTATCTTCAAATGAGTAATTAACCTTGGGCCACGGACCTTCCGCCTGTTTTTGTTCGGACTTCTGAGTCGCATCAGCGACCATGGCCTGTTTGCCCTTATTGTCCCGTTGGAGGTGGCGCCACTGTTGTTGCTGGAGGTGGAGCCAGGACGTCTGCTTTTATCCTCTCCATCTGGGATGTGTAATCCCAACTGGCGAGCTTTTTTCAATTTCGTCACTGCATTGGTAGCACTTATGATGAAGGTCGTCCAATCCCTGAACTGATCGTCACCCATCCAGAGGCTAATTGCAGGGAGCAGCTTCTTCTGGCAGATTTCAATCAAGGAGCTCTCGGGATTGCCTTGGGGCAATCTCATTGCGGTTTGGCTGAACCGCTCGATATAGTTCCTTGTTAGCTCCCTTTCTCCCTGAACGACGTCCATGAGAGACGACATCGTTATATCATGCCCCACTTCGTAGAATCTTTCCAGGAACATGTGTTTGAAGCCGTCAAAAGAATGGATACAGTTGTCGGGAAGGTTGCGGTACCAGTCGAACGCGATCCCCTCCAATGCTCCGATGAATAATCGCGTGAGGATGGCGTCACTATGCGGCAAGTGGTCGGTTGTGACTTCAAAGTCAGTCATGTACCGACTAGCAGAGGTCTTCCCGTCATAAGAATCGATATGGAACGGCTTATACCATGGTGGAAAAGGCACATCTCTCCATGCAACGGGATATGGCTGGCGTATTCTGAGGTCCCGAGAGGAGTCTCGGGCATTGAACATTGCTCGAAGCTCCTGGACTTCCCTCCTTGCCTCCTTGGCTTCATCTGCAGCTGAGGGAACGGATGCTCCTAAGGGATCATCGGCCAAAGGAGGGGCGGTCGTGTTGGAGTCCGCGTTGACTGCAGGTCCCAAGCTTGTTTGTCCGGACGTTCTTGCCGGTTGGGTTGGCAAGGCGGCTTTGATTTCTTCCACGGACTTGACCAAGGACAGGAGCATGGCTTCAAGTACTTCTAGACGTTGTCGATCAGAAGGTGCTTCATGATCATCGTCGGCCATAAAGACTGTCCGCACGTGGGTAGAGATGGAAGGGACCGTCACAGAGGTGCTCTCTGTGTCATACCCCCGTGTCGAGAAATCATCGGAGAATGTCGGAATGTCTTCCTACTCGGACTCGGAAGGGGTGCTACCCCCTGTGCAGGAAGCCGCATTATCTTGGTGAGGGTGGTGATCTTTAGGAAAATCCAAGTCTGTTGCACAGTTCTGGGGGACCTCTACCCCCTGCATGTGCTCTTGGTACACCGGGTTGTCGTATATATTGAGGGAACTGCTACCCCTAGCTTCATCTACTCTCAAGGAGGCCGAAGGTGCACCCCCGGGTGCCGGAAGCTTCTTTTTGGATCGAGTGCCTAAATAGACACCCCCTGTGGTTGTCGACGGGAACCCCCCAGATGAGGGTCTCCTTGCAATACTGGCCGAGATGGCCGGGCTGGAAGAGCCTATCTTCTTTCCTCCCTTGCCAGGAGGAACCTTTTGAGTTGAATTACAGGAGGCGAAAGGAAACTCTCGTCCCCTGGAATTTGCACCTGTTTCTTGAGTTGTTGTCGGGCAGGTGCTGGCTGCTATAGTCGTTGGAAAACTGACTGCCGACCTTCAGGTGCTGCTGATTTGTCGCAGCAGCAGTTGATGATGACTCGGGTGCAACGACGTTCCGAGAGGGACTCATTGCATGCCAATGCTGCCACCTTGCGTTTGTGAGTAATCACCTCACGCAAGTCGGTAGCAAGCTGATCTACCTTTGCACCACACTTGTGGACTCGGGTATCCCGAGCATACGGGTGCTTAGGTATCATGTTTGCTCCATGATCCGTGGCTAGTAAAAGCACTTGCTCTAGATCGTTAGAGGGAGACTTTAAAGACCCACCATGTCCGTTAGTCGTGGGGGACTGGACGCGGGTGGTTCTGTACAACTTTTCGTCAGGATCCCGTGTAACAGTCAACGGGGCCCGCTGGCAATCAGCAACTTGGACAGTTGACTGGGCTGGTTGGGCCCGCACTGCCCTAGACTTTTTTGACTTAGCACCCGAAGGCGCATAGTAAAAAGTGTCCAAATTGATACATCCCACATTCTCAATGGGCCGCATGGCGTCGGGCCCGCATGAGAGGCGGTCGAACACAGAGCTTCTGACAGGGCCGCATGAGACATCCTGTCTGAGGCCAGGATTGGCTGCCGCATGGACCATCTTCTTGCGGCTAGAGCTGGCTGCCGCATGGACCATCTTCTTGCGGCTAGAGCTGGCTGCCTCATGGACCATCTTCCTGCGGCCAGAGTTGGCTGCCGTATGAGTTGTCTGCCTGCGGCCAGAGTTGGCTGCCGCATGAACAGACTACCCATCTCCCTTATGCGGCTTCTTCTTTGTCCGTATGGATTTCCCTTGTGCCCCCAAAAACTCAGCATCGTAGTATTTTCCTCTGCTGGATTTGGGGACAGTGGGGTCCTCTGCGGTCGGAAGCAAAGCCGCAGGAGAGTTTTGGTCACCGTCTTGGGCTGCAGAAGGAGCTTCTTCGAGAACTTGGTCGGGGGCAACAGTTTTGTGCGCCGACGTCCTGCGAGTCCTCTTTAGGGTGTGGCTCGCTTCTGAGACGGGCTGGCGCTCCCTTCAGAGAGCATTTCTTCGAAGGCTTGTTGGTCGAAACGAACCACAAGCATTTGCTGCATAGAGCCGATCTTGGACGCGTCAGATTGCGTCACCAGCTTCTCATCAGAAGAGAAGGACGTCCCCAACAGAGTCGCCATCGTGTTTGCCATAAAATAATCAAAGACAGGTATTACAGAACACTGAAATTGATTGCAAACTCGCTTGTACAAAGAAAAGCCTAGAAAGAAATCCTAGGAAACAATCTAAGTACAATTGTTTAGTTTTGACTCTGGGGGGTGACGGTGGAGGCTCGGGATAGTGCTATCAACTCTGCTTTACTCCGTGGACTATCTGACACAGTCTTTAGATCTTGAAGAAATTGCTTTCTTGAAGGTTGCCAGCCTTTGCAGGGGTGTAGCACCCTGCTATATATAGTGGTATGTGTGTTGAGCCTCATAGATGGCCTATGGCCACTTGGCTAATTAGCACGTGAAGACCCGCTCTTTGGCTGCCATCTGTCAATTTGTTGGGATTTTGTTGCAGCAAATCTGGGCGGTTAGGACTTGGTCAGCCTGCCACGTGTCCTGTGGCAGGGATCATTTTGAGCCGCATAAATCTCTCAGTTTTCGACCATGTGGGGCCGCATGGGACTCATGCGGCTTAAGTTGCAAACTTCCTTAGCCCAGACATAGCTTTAAGGCTTTAAGCCGCATAGATTCTGTATTTTGGCCGCATAAAGCTCATGCGGCTTGGATCACAGTTACTCTTGGCCGAATGAAGTTTGAAGACTTTGGGACCGCATATGTTTGAGCCGCATAAGGTTCATGCGGCTTAGGTGACACTACTTCTGGCCGCATGAAGGCGTACGAACCCTGCTTTTGGGCGACGTCTCACGTCTTATCTTTTTGTCAAAGTGTCAGAGCTGTCATTTTTGTCAGTTTTGACAGAATTTGTCAGCTTTATCAGACGAAATGATTCTCTTAGCCGCATATCTTCCTTCTGCAGCTGGTTGTCGACGGGCCGCATATAGCATTGAATCTGTCATGCGGCTTTCCCTTTATGCGGACCTGTTTGGCCCAAAGTATACATGCGGCAAATTGTGATTCCCATATTTTCTATGCTTCTACAGACTGGACCTTCCTCGGGTACTGGAGGATGAGGTCCTATCAGGTGAGGTACTCAAGCTGTGGAGTATGAATGGGTCCCTCCAGGGTGTAGCAGGTGTGCGTGTTTCGGTCATGACTCTACGGCTTGTAAACATGTCGCGTCGGCTGACCGTGCTTCTCCGTTGGCTTCTTCGAGTCGCATTGGAGATGAGGCAACGGAAGATAAAAGCGCGGGTATACAAGTGGATGTGGTTGGTGGCATAGACACAGAGGAAATGGTGGATGTGTCTCCCGTTAGTGTTTATGGGAGCGGTGCGGTGCGTGTGGATGATAGCAGGGATGCTACCCAAGGACAGATGATTGTGTTCCAAGCACAACGAGAGATGGTTACAATAGGTATGTCTGCTACGGCCAACATGGGCTCTTCTAGCTATGAGGCTCCAAAGGATGGAACATTTCCAACCAAAAAGCGGCATGATGAGCCGTTACAGGAGGAGCCATCTCGTGCAATCACTACTTTTGGAGCCATGGAAGAGGATGAATGTAGGGACAACCCTGAGTGGGTTTGGTTACTCTTACTGAAATTGAACCCGGAAAAGAACAATGGTGCAGGGCATGATATGAGTCAAGCAGAACCAGTATCTACCACAGGTGCTGAATCAGATGCATTACAGGGGACATGATTGGTTCTTAATGTCTATTCTCTTACGGAATAGTCGGGGAGCTTGCCCGTTAGGCAGGTGGTAGGAGATTTGTTAGGGGCTTAAATCTGCGCGGCGTTCCATTAATGTGATGCTGGAAACTAAGATAAAGGTGGAAATATTATTGGTGAAGAGAACCCCGAGACATTGGGCACAGGCGCACAACCTTAATTTATGCAATATGGGCAGGAGGTGGGTTCGACGGGATTGTCACAGTTGGGATGGAAGGGTTGTCTATATGTCTAAGCAATTAATTGTGGTAGAGTTCTCTAATAAAGGTGGATTTAAGATTATGTTTGAAGCGGTGTACGAGCACAACGATAGGTGGAGGCGGGAGGATTTATGGCATGAAATCATCCACGTGAGCGTGTTGGCTGATGGACCCAAGCTTCCATTCTTACTTATGGGGGACTTAAATGTTCTTTTGCACAAGAGGGACAAATTCGGGGGAAGGCTGGTTCCGTACCCCATATTGCAAGACTTCCAGCATTGTCTGTTGCAGACTTTATTACAGGGTTTGGAGAGATCTGGGCATATATGGACTTGGCATAACAAAGCTGTTCGAAAGAGAGTTGCTTGTCAGTTGGATAGCCTTGGGCAATAACACATGGTTCGACATGTTCCCTCACTCTGTGGCGGAGGGATTGGTTGTGGGGACGAGTGACCACTCTCCCATATATGTTGGGCTCACGGAGAAGCCTACCTGGAAGTAGGGCTGCAAATGAGCCAAGCCGTTCGCGAGCTGCTCGAAGCTCGGCTCGATAAAAGCTCGTTTGAGTTCGGTTCGTTTAGTAAACAAGCTGAGCTCAAGCTTTATTTTTGAGCTCGTTTAATAAACGAGCCAAGCTCAAGCTTAGAAGTACTCGGCTCGATTGAGCTCGCGAGCTAGCTCGTTTATGAGCTCGTTTAGGAGCTCATTTGTTCTTTGTTGAATTCTAATTTTATATATATATTTATATATATATATATATATATATATATATATATATATAACAATATGGTTGTGTCTATTATATATTTATGTCCTTAATAAGTAATATTAAGAAACTTTTTTTAATTAATTTTTTACAAATAAATTGTTAATATTTCAGGTACTTGAATTCAAAGCTTGAAATCAAGCTCGTTAAGCTTGAAATCAAGTTTAATGAGCTTGAAATAAAGTTGAGCGACAAGCTGTTCAAGCTTATCGAGCTTGTTTATCAAGCTTGAATCAAGCTTCCTTATCAAGCTAAGCTCGAGCTCAAACCAAGCCAAGCTCAAGCTTAATATAAACAAGCTCGGGCCAAGCTCAAGCTTCAAAATAAAAAAATTTATCAAGCTCGAGCTCGAGCTCGAATAATTCTAGTCAAGCCAAGCTCAAGTTTACAAAAGCTCGGCTCGGCTCGGCTCGGCTCGTTTGCAGCCCTACCTGGAAGGCTCGACCTTTTCGGTACAACATCTTGCACTTATCCGAGGGGTATCATGATGCGGTTGCATGGGTCTTCAACATGTGGCTACGGGTACTGCCCAATTTTTCATGGTTCAAAAAATTAAATATGTAAAAGGTGCTTTGAAGAGGTGGATTCGACAGCGGCCTCGAAAGCTATCCTCAGGATGGTCCAGACCGCTCTGCAGGCGGACATGATGAGCAATGAATTGGCGGCTTGTGAGAAGGCCCTGATCCAGGAGGTCAATCTACTTCGGCTTTAGGACAAGATTCAGATTGCATAACGAGCAAAATGCTCCTGGCTCAAGGAGGAGGACAAGTGTTCGAAGTTTTTCTGTGATGTGGTTCGTGCTCGCCACCATCGTAATAGTATAAACCAATTGTTGGATGCGGATGGCAAGTTGGTTGAATCGCATCGTGGAATTCAGGAGGAGGCGGTCAGGTATTACTCTCTGCACTATAATCAATCTGATTACGCTAATTCATTTCTTGAACTTGTGTGCAAGAGGTTGGTTACACCCATGGCAATAGAGTCTTGCTAGCTCCAGTCCAAATAGAGAAGGTGGAGAGGATCGTTAAGGACACACTCACACACTCCCAACAAGGCGCCTGGTCCTGACGGTTTCAACAACAAGTTCTTCAAAGTCTACTAGGAGTTCATTAAACTTCCAGTCCTGGAGGCGGTACAAGAGTTTTTCACTAGTGGCAAATTGATGAAGGAGCTCAATTACACTTTCCTCACCTTGGTGCCAAAGAAAGAGGGGCATCCTCCTTGGCTGACTTCAGGCCCATTGCTTGTTGTAATTGTTTGTATAAAATAGTTACACATCTTATGTGGCGAAAGATGGAAAAGATCATGCAGGGTTTGGTGTCGGTGAATCAGGTGGCAGTTATCAAGGGTAAATCGATTGCGGAGAATAGTATTCTTGCCCATGAATTGGTGCGGGAGTTTAATAAGACCGGAGGTATGAAGGCTTGCATCAAGCTAGACTTGAGGAAGGCATATGATATGGTGAATCGGGATTTTGTCTTCCACCTTATGCTGGCAATTGGATTTGATAGGCTGTGGGTTGGCATGGTTCGCGAGTGCATTACTATTCTTTCGTTTTTTTTCGGTTCTTATACGTGGTCACCCGCATGGCTTCATTCGAAGGTGACCCGCTATCCCCATATATATTCACATTGGTGATGGAGTTCTTTACATGCAGGATGCATCTGGAAGCTCACCAGAGACGGATCATTCCTCTGTACAAGAAAGTCGTCCCATATGTATCACATCTCATTTATGCTGATGACTTATTGGTTTCATGTGTCTTACGACTGAGGTCCTTATTACTATCACGGAGATCATAGACGAGTTTAGATGGATGTCTGGGCTCCAGATAAACAGAGACAAGAGTAGAGTGCACTTTAGCTCTCATTGCACTCGCAAGGAGGAATGGGCAGCAGTTCTGGGAATTGAAAAATGGGAGTTACCTGTCAAATATCTGGGAGTTCCTCTGTCTGTCAATTATGCAAGAGATTGATTCTCACAGCCTGGTGGAGTTTACTCAACGCCGGGTGGAGGGTTGGCAGGCCCAGAGTCTCTCATTTGGAGGTCGGATTGAGCTAGTACGATCAGTCATATCAGCTATAGTCATGTTCTGGTTATAGTATATTAGTCTACCTACTGCCACAATTCAAAAAATTGAGCGCATATCCGCTAATTTTATTTGGCAAGGTGGGATACATGTCATAGCCTGGTATAAGTTGTGTCGGCTTCGAAAGGAGGGAGGTTGGATTGAGACCTCTGCAAGTGCTACAAGAGGTAGCAGGAATGAAATTGGCTTGGAAATTTGTACAACGAGGATCCCTATGGGTGACGTAGATGAGTAGTAGATATCTGAAGGGAGGTAATTTCTGGACATGCAGGTACAATAACAATGCATCAGTTACTTTCAAGTGCATATTGCATCAGCGTGCTTCTATTAAGAATATCATACATCGCGTCATCCGAGACAGGCAATGTACGGACATGTGGCTTGATCCATGGATCAACCACAGGAGCTTACTGGAGAGAGTTGGGGATAACATGCTTTGGGAGGCAGGCAGGAGGTTACGAGTTCAGAGCATCCTTCGGCAGGGGGAATGGCGGTCAGAAACTTATGCATACACGGCCTGGTTCGCCGAGATTATTCGTGCGGTCCTCGTGGACCCCGATGCACAGGAGGACAGATGGATTTTGGCAATCGCCTATAGCTGGTACTGTATCTGGAGAGTTCAATTTTAAATCGTGCTATGATTTTCTACGAACATCTCATGCTAAACTGGAGGATTTTGATTTCATATAGGCCAGCGGATTGGCCCGAAAAATGCAATTGTGCATGTACAGATTGCTGATGGGACGACTTCTGACCATGGATAGACTTGCTCGGTTTGGAGTTCAACTTAATTCCCAAAGATGTGTTCTATGCAATCAACAGAATGAATCGATTCGTCATTTATTCTTCGATTGTGCGATGTCCTGTTCCTTATGGTAGTTGCAGAGTAGTACAGGGTTGGACAGATTTACTGATTCGAGGGGTGTTGGTGATATTATTATTTGAATTAGGACAAAAAGAAGCTGAGTTGGAACATTATTTATGGAAGCTCGCATCAGACTTGCTGCATCAGTATGGCACGCGTGGAGAAAGCGAAATAGACGAATATTTGAGGGACTCACCACCTCCCCTATAGGGATATTACATCATATTGATTTTGATGTATCAGCTATGAGGAGGCCTACTAGGGCCTGCTATTGTGTGGGTTGTATTTGATTTATTGATTATATAAAATTTACCTTTATCAATATATATATATATATATATATATATATATATATATATATATATATATATATATATGGAAAAAGGTACTTTGTATATATAAAATTTTTGAAGAGTCTACAAATCAGATCTTGGGGGAGACTTGAAATTCTCCATCACTTTTACATCAAATTCTATGTTGTGAATCAACCCAATAATGGATGTAGTCGCCAGCACAAAAACTCTATTGTTTCTTTCCTTCCATATATGCCAGACCGCGGCCGCTAACCGAATCATTGCTATATTGTACCACTGGAAACCCCGATTTCTTTCAGTCATGATATCTGCCACCTCCTCCCTCCAACTTCGAGAGCCATGAGTTTGTATGCTGAGCTGAGAACACTGATGTTGCCAAACGGATGATGAGAAGGAATATCTAAATAAGATGTGCTCTATAGATTCATGATCTTGTTTGCACAACTCACACAATGGTGATGGAATCTGCACACCAAACCTCAACAGGCGATCCCGAGTAAGCAACTTCTCAAGGCAAAGTTTGCATAAGCAAAATTGCATTTTGGAGGCCACCCCTTGGTCCACACCACCGGTGCCAGCTCCATGGGAAGGTGAACCTCCCTAATAGACGCGTAGATAACCGATTGGAGAAAGATGTGTTGTCCAGTGTGCGTCCACACCCATCGACCCCCTTCCGAATTCTGAGTATTCACCTGGATCTCTTCAATCTCCTGCCGAAACTGTCGCGTCAAAGGGTGAAGATCCGCTCTCCACACACCCTCCCGCAGAATAGCGCTCACCCGGGCCCTCCTTACCGCCGCTGGCAACGCTTGCCAACCAACTCGATCTGCCAAGCTCTGATGGTTGATCCAAGGATCCCACCATAGGTCAGTAGTTTCTCCATCTGTCATCACTCTGGAAATAAACCCCTTCAATGTATTCCAATGGGATAGTAAGTTCTTCCAAGTAACGGAGTCGTTGCTATTGGCTCGAATTTTCCCAGAAAGACTGGTCCCTCATATACCTCACCTTCATCCACACCATCCACAACGAATCCTAGGCAAGAAATCGTCACGCTTGTCTCAATCCCACAGTCTCACGCAGGGTCCGCAAAGACTGTAGACCGACACCTCCCTCCTCCCGAGGTCTGCATAGAGTCGTTCATCCTATAGAGTGTAAGCCTCCTCTCCAGATAAAGTTAGCACAGAGTTTTTCAATTTTACTAATGGTCGCAGTCGGCAACATGAGAGCCTGCAACCAGAATCGAGCAATGGCATAGATAACGGATCGAACCAGCTCGATGCGTCCTCCAAAGGATAATCTTTGGGCATGCCACCCCTCCAGACGGCGCTGTGCATAGTCCACCAGACTTTGACATTCAGTCTCTTTGGCGTAGTTGATAGACATCGGAATTCTCTAATATTTGACCGGTAGATCTCCCTTCTCAATACCAAGAAGTAAAGCCCTCTCTTCCTTCTGCTGACAATGCTTGTTGAAATAGGCCATACTCTTATCCTTGTTCAGTTGTAGGCCAGTCAGTGAGCCAAACCGTTCCATAATAAATTTCAAAGCCACAATCCCACGATGCGAAGGCACCAGAAAGACCAGCAAGTCATCCGCATAGATAAGATAGGATACCTGAGGATGCAGCCGCTTGAAAAAGGGGTAATCTGACGTCTATGGATTGCCACATCCATAAGCGATGTGAAAAATTCCATGACCAAGGTGAAGAGGTATGGCGATAACGGATCCCCTTGCGGAAGCCCTCTAGAACTGCTAAAGAAGCCATACGACTGGCCCCTGACTAGGACAGAGAACGAGGAAGTGGAAATGCAGACCCGAACACTATCCATCCAGGTACGATCAAATCCCATAGCAAGCATGATATGGCACACGAAATCCATATTGACAGAGCCAAATATTATCTAACTTTAGAAAATAGTGATGTTTTAGAAGTAATAATTTATCGTTCTCATAGTGGACGTAAATGACAGTACTATTACATATTTATATTAGATTCATCTAAAAACCAATATTGCATAAACAATCACAAAGGTAGAAAAACTTGAAGAATAAAAAACTCTAAGTGTGGATGAAGAACATAATATGAGATTGTTAAGGATGATTATAAAATGATACGAAGGAGAAAAAATCTATTACCTGCACACCAGAGTGCATTGTCTTGATGGCAACATCTGCAGCATCCTTAATTGTTTCAAAATTGCACATGGCAACCTGAAAGACTATCATGTAAATAAGATGAAGAGAAAAATATTACAACAGTAATAATAAAGCCCTATTCCGAATATTTGGGTTTAGCTATACGAAAACTTTTACTCTTCTCTAATTCAGTTCTATAACAGTCTACCCCCTCTAGAATATTTACCGAATCTGTTTCACATTTTCAATTCAGCTATGTTTCACTCTAGTCCCACTTCAAATCATTGGCTTTAGTTATATGAATACTTCTACTCTTCTTCCATTCAGTTCTATAATGGGCTACAACCTCTGAAATATTAGCAACTACCACAACCGTTTTTTTTTATTTTCAATTAGTGTACTTTCAGTCTAATCACGGTTCAAATTGCCCCTCAACAAAGCTCCTAGAACTCCTAACTTATACATCTATTGGTCTCCACTGAATGTAATCTCCACTGGATGGATTAACAGCATCAACAAAGAATTCAAAAGAGCCCCAAAATTACATCAATATTTGCCTGATTGGTCAACTGGTTGGTTGACTGATCTATCTACTGACTTGGGCTCTGTTGAGATACGGTCGATCAGTTGTCCAACTGACCTGTTGGATAGAACATCTAGTCCAATGCATCTTATTTTCTGCGGTAATGCAATATCTTCGGGTCCTCTCAGCTTCTATGCATGACAACCTCAAGCTCGTAAACCGGTGGTTACAATTACCAATATTTTTAAGAGGCAACATCACTTCTTATTTTGTCTCCCTCTCTTTGCTTCTAGAATAATCCACCATCTTCCCTATAGATTTTTTTTTCCTAAAGTATTTTATTAACTCGCCTAGAACTTACACTAAAGTCTCTTCTACCCATCTTACTCTCCAAACTAACATCTCTAAACAAGTCATCATCTTCTACATATCTTACTCTCCAACCTAACATCTCTAAATGCAGAATCGAGAGTTAGTTTTTTCATAAAGATAAACCAAACACAATAGAACACAAATCTAACGCGGTTCAGCCAATAGATTTGGTCCACTTTTAAAGGGCAAGGTGAGAATATCCTTATTTAATAATGAGAAAACCTTACAAGAATTCATACAAGTTTTATCGGGATCGCACAAACTCTTTGTTGGCTGTAGCGGGTGCTTTAGCTCCAACTTTGAGCCCTAGTTTGTGTCCTCGACTCCCGAGCTTCTTTAATCATCGGATGGCGCTCGTCATATACCTTGTTGAACACGAGCCACACAACAAGAATTTCAATCTTGGCTTGAGTTCAAGAAGCCACCTTCTGAAAATTGTTGCAAATGCGTCCGTGCTCTTTTAAACTTTAGTTTCTTTAGTATCCTCCTTGTCAACAGTCAGTCTTTGACAAAAATTATGAAAATTGGACGAATCTTTATCAGATTCTTCTTTAATTCTGGAATGTGCCTCACATTCACGAGTGTGTGTACCGCACCATCAAACATGCGTGTTAATGTTCCCTACGACAATGGTTTATGTAAACCCCCCAAAATTTAAAATTTTAGTTTTGGCTTAAATAATAATTTTGAGGATTTTTTAATTTTTAAAACAATATTTATTATATATGAATAGCCTTAGTTATGGTTAAGTTTTGATATGCATATCGATTAGGAAACATGGCATGACTAGTGTAGTCATACACCATGACTAGCGTATTAAGCATGGATGGGTGCATAGCCATATCCATGTCCCATATATGGAAAACAAGTTATGGTATATTTCATAAAATATTGTTATATAAATATTTTATATATATTTAAGGACTTTCTATATAAATTCGGTTGCAGAAAAGCTATCAAGTCAAACCCAAATCAAATCTAACCCAAATATGCATGTAATGCATATAAAATATACTCATATATATACATGGTTGCTATATATATATATATATATATATATATATATATATATATTTTTTTTTTGGAAGTAGGTAAATTTTTTCTGGAATCGCTCCCACTGGGATTCGAACTCCTGACCACTCGGGCCGCATGCATCTCTTTTAACCACTAGGCTAGAGGTCATCTGCTATATATATATATATATATATATATATATATATATATATATATATATATATTTGGAAAAAGGATAAATTTTATTCCAAAGTAATGCAGTAATCGTACAACATACATTCAAAGTGGGACTCCCACTCATCAAATCCCCATAACATTTACATCAAATTCGATATTATGAAGCATGCCCACCAGAGGTGTGACCAGACCCTCAAATATCCGACGGTTTCGCTCCCACCAGACATGCCAAACTGAAGCAGCCAGACGAACCCTGGCGGTCCGGAACCAGTCCTCCCCTCGACCTCTAATATCTCGGATCACCGTGATGATGTCCCCAATACCCTTCCCGGAGTCGCATCCTCCTAACACTCTACTTTGCTCCTTCCAGATCTGCCAAGCCAGGTCACACTCGAAGAAGATGTGTCTAATAGATTCTTGCTCCAGACTGCACAACACACACTTGGGATCTGGGACCGGCATTCCAAAAGAACGCAATCGATCCCTAGTCAAAAGGCGACCCAGTAGGAGCTTGTAGATACAGAGCTGCATCTTCCTGGCCAGGCCCTTGCACCATACGAACTCGTAGTCAGGACTCTGAGAAAAAGTGCGCCGGATGAGATTGTAGCAACTCCGGAATTGGAACTCCCCAGTTTCCAGAGACGCACCAGTCAGCTCCCAAATCCACCGATCAGCAGGCAAGTCCGGATCAATGGCAATAGTACTAATGATCCCACCCAGCTCCACGGTAAATCGATACGACTCTGGCCTCCACTCCCCGTCGCGAAGGATCCGACAACACGTCAGGCCCCGCCTATCCTCCTGGTGTGTCTGAGCCCCCCTAATGTCCAGTAACGAGCGCCGATCTATCCAAGGATCCCGCCAGAGGTCCGTTCCAGATCCATCCTTCATGACCTTCCTGATAGCAGATTTAAGAATTCCCCTGTGTCGCAGAATAGTCTTGAACGTGACGGAGTGATTGTTGTCAGTAGCACACGTCCAAAAGTTGCCCTACTTCACGTATCTGCTATGCATCCAGGCAGCCCAGACAGACCCTCCATTGATGAATTTCCATGCCAGCTTAAGTGCGGAGGCCTCCCTAATCTCCAACAACGGCCTATGTCCCACTCCTCCCTCCTTCCTGGGACGACATAGCTAGTCCCAAGAGATCGCATGCATACCCCCCCCCCCCCCCCGCCAAATAAAATCTGCACAGATCCGATCCACTTTCCTAATAGTGGCAATAGGAAGGAGGATGGATTGCAGCCAAAAATGAGCTACAGCCGTAATCACCGATCGAACCAGCTCAATGCGCTCTCCAAATGACAATCCCGAGGCTTGCCAACCTTCCACTCTCCTCTGGACGTACTCCACCAAACTATGGCAGTCCTGATCCCGCGCATAGTTGACCGTGAGAGGTACTCCTAAGTAGCGCACCGGAAGATCACTCCTCTCGATACCCAGCACGGCAGCCCGCTCCTCCTTATGGGGACATAAGGAGCTGAAATACACCCGGCTCTTCTCCCTGTTCAGCTGAAGGCCCGAAAGGGAATTTAACTCTCCCATAATCTCTGCAAGCGTCTGCATACCCTCCGTCGAAGGCTGAATAAACACCAAGAGATCATCAGCATAAATGAGGTGGGTGACTGGGGGATCCACCCTCCGGAACAATGGGACCAGCCTCCCACGGTGCTCTGCTAAATCCATCAGGCATGTGAAGTATTCCATAACAAGCGTGAACAGGTAAGGAGACAGGGGATCGCCTTGCCTAAGCCCACGATTGCTCTGGAAGTACCCATAGGGGATGCCCTGGATAAGGAGATTATATATATATATATATATATATATATATATATATATATATATATATATATTCTCATATATATATATATATATATATATATATATATATATTGAGATTATATTTTATTTACTCATAAATATACAAAAGTTTCCATATATAGCACCTTCCGCCTAAGCATAACCAACTACTTAACTAACTACCTACTTTCCTAAACTACCAACCAACTAATAATCTATTATGGCCAAAACCTAACCCTACTCCCCCTAATATGCGCG
This sequence comes from Iris pallida, assembly GCA_029216955.1. Taxonomy (NCBI): domain Eukaryota; kingdom Viridiplantae; phylum Streptophyta; class Magnoliopsida; order Asparagales; family Iridaceae; genus Iris; species Iris pallida. The sequence continues at coordinate 14,961,946 of JANAVB010001800.1, forward strand.
CACCCCCTCTCCCTGTTCCCATTAACATCCCCCCCAACATATATATATATATATATATATATATATATATATATATATATATATATATAATGGTTGCTTCCTACCGGGCGAAACCTAGCGGCGATGATGGGGCGAACCCTAGGGGATCTCTCCCCTGGGACCCTGGCGCAGCCAGCAATGGGTCGGCCTGTAGCAGCGTGGCTACGAGCGGTGGCGGACTGAACGGAGTAGGCTTGGGCTCTGGCGGCAGCACAGGCACGGGTTAGGATGGCACGGGCTCAGGCGGGGCGTGGCCTCAGGCGGAGACACGGGTAGGGGTAGGCACGCGGGTGTGGCCTATGGCGGAGGCACGGGCTCAAGCGGTGCGCGGGGTGGCGGAGGCGCGGGCTCAGGCCAGGGGGGTGCGGCCTCCAGCGGAGGTGGTGGCTCAGGTGGGGCTCGGGGGACGTGACTACGGGAGGTGCGTCCACCGGTAGAGGCAGATCCGGGGAAGGAGCGGTAGGAGGTGGAGGCAGTGTCGATGACGCAGGACGTGACGATCGACAGGACATGGAGGAGGATGCGGGATGGACAACGGTGTTTAGGAGGCGTAACCACAAAGGGGTTGGCGAGGCACGTCGGCTGAGTGGGGCCTCGGGTGGTGACCAACCTAGGGGTGGCGAACATCGACAGGTGACCTGGAGGCTTGCTAGCGAAGCAGGGTCTGGGGTGGCTAGGAGGCAAGATGAGAGTTTTCGCCAAACGCCGAATAACGTTTTCATACCACCTGTGCCTCAACCACAAAGATGGTAGGCTGCTGATAAGGACAAACAAATTGTTGGAGAACATCGAAAAGTCAATGTCCCAAAATCCTATGCTGCTACGCTGAGTGGAGGGGTGAATAGTTTGCCAACGCAGACGTCCTATGTCCAACCAAAGATGGTGGGCACAACACTCCGAGCGACCCTGACAGAGGAAGATCTGTCTAAGATCGCGGACTACTGGCGCAACTCAGTCATTCTATATGTGCTTGGCTCGAGACCGTTTTATGGGCAGATCCACGCGTATGCAGCGCGAGTATGGAGGCCGAGAGGAGGTATGGAATTTTTCTCACGAGAAAATGGCTTCTATCTTGTACGTTTCTGCCTGCAAGAGGACATGAAGCGTGTTCTTCGGGGAGGGTCGTGGACTTTCGATGGCAGACTTATCATCATGAAAGCATGGACGTCCAAGTCGATTTATGAACGTGAAGTACTTCTTACCGTTCTTATCTGGATCAGATTACCAGGTTTATCGGCTATAACCACTGGAGTATCTCTATGATGATGAAGATTGCTAGTGTCATTGGCAAACCAATCAAGGCTGGTGAACCTACCACGTACAGAACCCGCATGGGTTATGCACGGATCTTTGTAGACGTAGAAGCGAGCGCTGATCTTCTTCCTTTCGTTGAGTATGAGGTGCCTTCAGGTGGAATCTTCCGTCAGACGGTGCAGTATGAGTTTGTGCCACCGGTTTGCTGCAATTGTAAATGCTTTGGTCATCCTTCGAAGGGTTGTCTGATTGGGGAGGCCGGGGAGTCCACCGCTAATAAAGGAGGGCAGGGGAAGGTTGACACTCATGGTGATAGAGGGCTACGTGATGCTACTAGGGAACCTTGTCTTCAGGAGGCGGACTCCCCAATGATGAAGGGGCTGCAACCCAACGAGGAAGTGGTTGTTGCTTACCATGTAAACCCTTTCTCTCAGTGGGCGAAGCAGGTGGTGCAGAAGCACGGAGGAGCATCTGTTTTTGGAGGCCAGCCTGCCATTGATGTGGGAGTCGGAAATGGAATGGAGATGGATAGTCGGGTAGACAACCGAGGGGACTGCAACTCATGTCGTGAGTGGGTTTACCCCAGGGCAGACCATTGTTTTCCAGTCTGGGCAGCACAAGTTTGTAGGTCATCGTAATGACAGCCAGGAAAGTCATAAAGGAGGGCGCTCAAGAAAGAAGGTGATAGACGACAGCAGCAACCCGCCGAAGGAGAGCACTAGGAAGCGCTGAGCGGTCATCTCTAAAGAAGATGGAGGGCAGGCCGCGTTGGGGTCTTCGACTACGGGGGTCCGTCACTTGAGGTGGTTACGGAGGTAGTGGAGGCTGAAGACCAGATGGAGCGCACTATTTCCCCTAATGGTGCCTCTGGCGATGTGGAGGGGCCATCTGCTGGATTTTAAATGTTTATTTTATCTTGGAACGTTCGAGGTACACGTGCGATTGGGAGACAGAGGGAGATCAAAGACGTTTTGAGACGGGAAGCATATTCTATTGTAGCGATAATGGAGACTAAAATCAAGTCTCCTGGACTGTTGCAACGCAGGACCCAACATCAGTGGAGTCAAGTGCACAACTTGGAGGTAGGAGGTGTGACGTGCAACTGGGTGAGTTGGGACAGCAAAAGCTGGACTGGTCAGGTAATTCATTTGTCAAAACAACTGATTGCTCTCTTCTACTAATAAGGGAGGGATGGCTTTTATCTTGAGAGCGGTGTATGGCAACAACGATAGGCGGCTTCGGGAGGTCGTATGGGATGAAATCATTCACGTTAGTGTTGTAGCTGATCATCAGTACCATTTGTCGTTGCTGTTTATGGGGGACTTCAACGCCCTCCTTTTTAGTCATGAGAAAGTGGGGGGTCGGCGTGTTCCAGATGGTGTGTTGCAGGACTTTCAGCATTGCCTTCAGCGTTCTGGGCTACGGTGGTGGAGAGGACGGGTCACATTTGGTCATGGCATAACAAAGCTATCCACAAACGTGTTGCCTGCCAACTCGATCGCGCCTTAATAGGGAGTGGTTTGCTATGTTCCCTGATGCGGTTGCTGAGTGTCTCCCGGCAAGGCACGAGTGATCATTCACCTGTCCGGGTCCATCTGACGGTGACAGTTCCCCAAAAGGCGCGTCCTTTCAGGTAAAACAACAAGTGGAGTGGCATGAATGGCTATGTTGAGGTTTTCCAGGCAGGTTGGGGCACTCCTTTTCAGGGAAACCCCCAATTCCGCATGGTTCAACGGCTGAAGCGGGTGAAGGACGGCTTAAAACTTTGGGCGAGAGGGACACGCTATACGCATCTCATTGACTTGGAGGACCAGTTTCGGACGTCACAGGAGGCTTTGCAGGAGGATATCCTCAATAGTGATCTTGCAGCGGTGGAGCAGGATCTTTGCAAGGAGGTGGGGGCTTTACGCACACTGGAAGAGATTGATCTAGCTCAACGAGCCAAATATAGTTGGTTGTGTGATGGTGACAAATGCTCCAAGTTCTTCTATGATATTATTTGGGCTCGCTAGCATCGGAATCACATTTCAAAACTCTATGGAGCAGATGGCAAGGATGTGGTAAATGCTAATGCACTACAGAAGGAAGCGGTCAGGTATTATACTGGGCTATATAATCAAAATTCCTATTTATCTGATTTTTCGGAGATTATATGCAAGAGACTAGTTACTCCATTGGGTAACAATGTACAGCGTGCACCTATGACAATGGGAGAGATTGAAACTATTGTGCGTTATGCGGACTCCAACAAATCCCCTGGCCCAGATGGTTTTGGGAGTCACTTTTATAAAGCCCACTGGAATATTCTGAAGGAGGAGGTTCTGGTGATCGTCAGACTTCTTTGATAACAGCAAACTGCTTCGGGAGCTCAATCATACATTTCTGACTCTGATCCCGAAGAAGGAAGTAGCGACGTCTCTCAGCGATTTTTCGCCTATCTTCTGCTGCAATTTTTTAAATAAAATTATCACTCATTTGATGTACAGACGTTTGGAGCAGATTAGGCAGGACTTGGTGTCTAGCAACCAAGCGGCTTTTGTAAAGGGGCGGTCTATTGCTGATAACAGCCTGCTTGCTCATGAGTTGATCCGGGACTTCAACAAGCCTAGAGGGAAAAAAATTTGCGTCAAGCTCGATCTGCGAAAGGCATATGACTCTGTCAATAGGGAGTTTGTGTACCATATTATGCTTGCTATGGGCTTCGACCGTATTTGGGTGGATAGGATCCGTGTCTGTATTTTCACTCCCTCGTTTTCAGTACTAGTCAGGGGCCAACTGCACGGTTTTTTCCGCAGTTCGAGAGGGCTTCGGCAAGGGGATCTATTGTCTCCATATCTCTTCACATTGGTTATGGAGTTCTTCACATCTCTCATGGATGTGGCAGTCCATAGACGCCAGATTATCCCGTTGAGCAAACAGGTTCAACCACAGGTATCCCATCTTATCTATGCAGATAACTTGTTGGTCTTTCTAGTTCCCTCGCGGCGTGGGATTGAGGCTTTGAATTCGATTATGCAGATGTTTGGCTTACTGACTGGCCTACAGCTGAACAAGGACAAGAGCATTGCATATTTCAACAAGCTTTGTCAGCAGAAAGAAGAGTGGACTTTACTTCTTGGTATTGAGAAGGATGATCTGCCAATCAAATTTTTGGGAATTCCATTGTCTCTTAATTACGTCAAAGAGTTTGAATGCCAAAGTCTAGTAATGCACAGCGCAGACTGGAGGGATGGCATGCCCAGAGCTTATCTTTTGGAGGGCGCATTGAGCTGGTACGATCCGTTATATATGCCATCGCCCGATTCTGGTTGCAGACCCTCATGCTCCCGAATGCGACCGTTAGTAAAATTGAAAAATTATGTGTTGTCTTTATATGGCAAAGGGGCTTACATTCTATTGGATGGACGACTCTCTGCAGACCTCGGGAGGAGAGAAGTGTAGGTTTGCAGTCCTTACGGACCCTGCACGACATTACGGGACTGAAGCAAGCTTGGCGATTTCTTTCCCAGGATTCTTTATGGGCGGTATAGATGAAGGGGAGGTATTTGAAGGACCAGACCTTCTTGGAGGCCCGCGCCAATAGCAACGACTCCGTCACATGGACGAACTTGCTATCTCATCGGACTACTTTGAAGGGCCTTATTCCAGAGTGATGAAAGACGAAGAAACTACTGATATGTGGTTTGATCCTTGGATCAACCATCAGAGCTTGGTGGAGCGAGTAGGTTGGTAGGCGCTACCAGTGACGAGAAGGAGGACACGGGTGAGTGCCATTCTGCGGGAAGGAGCATGGAGGTCAGATCTTCACCCTACGACGCGACAATTTCGCCAGGTGATTGACGAGGTCCAGGTGGATCCTCAAAGTTCAAAAGGGGACCGCTGGGTGTGGACGAATACGGGACAGCAGTTTCTTTCTCACTCTGTTATCTATGCGTCTATTAGGGAGGTTCACCCTCCTATGGAGCTGGCACAGGTGGTCTGGACCAAGGGGGCGGCCTCCAAAATACAATTTTGCCTGTACTAACTATGTCTTGGGAGGTTGCTTACTCGGAATCGACTTGCGAGGTTTGGTGTTCAAGTTTCGTTGCTTCTTTGCGAGTTGTGCAAGCAAAATTGTGAATCTATGGATGACCTTTTCTTTAGTTGTTCGTTCATATCCTCTGTTTGACAACATCAATGTTTTCAACTCAACATGCAGACCATTGGTCCTCGGAATTGGTGGGAGGTGGCATATATCATGGCTGGAATGAGTCGGGGTTCCCAGTGGTACAATACAGCTAGGATTCGGTTGGCGACTGTTGTCTGGCATATATGGAAAGAAAGGAACAACAGAGTTTTTGAGCTAGTGACTACGTCCATTATTGGGATGATTCACAACATAGAATATGATGTAAAAGTGATAGAAAACTTTAAGTCTCCCACAAGATTTTGATTTGTAGCCTTTCTTTTTACTATAAATACAAAGTACATTTTCCTATATATATATATATTTTTTTTTTTTTTTGAATTAACCATTTGTTTTCTAGATATCACACTACCATGAACATGAAATACAATAGCATGTATCTGAAACTACTAGGGTCTCAAATATCATTCAAGATATGTATCTGCAAATTTTTACTTACTCTCAGAACAAAATCAACTTCTGAGATGATCCAACTTGTTGCATCATGTTTGTTTGTGCTCAGTGATGAAAGTGCCCACACTTTTAAACCATTGCATCACATTCCTATGATCCTTCACATAAAGCCAAGCATGGAGAAATGGGAAAAGCTTCTCATTTACCCACGCGCCTCTATGTACATATGGAATGCATCTCTCAACTTCTGGTCAAGCTCTTGGAATACGCGTCCGCAGTACTTGGTGACAGCATCGAGATCCCCCGAGCCAAGGTCTTTGGGGCGCAGACAGACTGAGTGGATGCCAAGAGCGTCCGGGTAGAGCCCGCAGAGGAAATGGAGGGACTCCTCCCGGCCGTCCTATATATATATATATATATATATTTTTATTTATATATATATATATATATATATATATATATATATATATATATTTCTCTCCAAAAATTTCATTAAAACTCCATTAAACCACTATCAACACCATCATCTTCATCTTTCCAAAATCAAGAAGAGCACATCAAGAGAAAGTAAGGAGGAGCACGCGTTGGACAAATCAAGAACTCGTTTCTAATCCTTTTCTTGGCATTTCTTGGTAAGCAATCCAAAACATATTTTCTTGAAATTTTCCAAGAATTGTTTTCTTGCAAATAATTATCAAAGCATCTTCTAAAAATCATGTTCTTGATAAATTTTCATCATGATAGAACCTAGGATTGATCATATGCATCCATGTGGAATTAGAAAACCAATTGGAATTAAGAATTATGCATGCTAGTTAGATGTCATGTGATTTTTGAAAACCAATATCCAAGATGTAAATCTGAATTTAAATCAATATTAAATCTGTATTTTTATCAACTTTTACATATTTTCATATTACTTAATCATATAAAATCTAACCTAAACTTGGTATGCCAAAAAATTAGATTCCTGTGTGTAGATTTGACTTATGTCGGCACATAGGAAGATGCTAATTTTCGGGCTGAAAAGTGAAAATTATTTATGTAATAAAATCATTTTTTTAAATATTTAAAGACCATATTTTGATAGACATAAGTCATGGCTATGTGTTGGTAATATTCTAGGTCAATTCTATGATTAAATAGTAGGCGTAATACCATGCCCAAAACCTTAATTCTGGAATTCAGAGTTAAAATGGGTATAAATCATGATTAAAATTCTGGTTTCATGATTTTAATATGGTTTATACACGTCCATGTGTTGGGGACCTAGTCTCGAGTTTTGATAGTCAAAAAAGCTAGAAACTAGGTCGTGGTATCCCCGTGGAAGCATGTGAATGTTTTGTGCCATGAACCCATGTGTCATATGTATAATTAGAATAATTATTATTAATCTTTATTATATGTGTGAATTCTTGGATAGGTCTTGGTATAGAGGATCCAGCGGAGACTTGAACTACAGGCAAGTATACATTGCCAAACTTGTACAGTATTTATGCATGTTTACTTCCATTCATTCTTGTTCATATTTATTTTCTTATCATATCATGTCTTTCATGTACATGCTTCATGATGCTTATTTATTTATTCTATATATGCTACTTGTCTCTTTCTTGTCACGTACTTGATCCATGCTATATCATGTTTGTTTAGATTTTTGTATGATTGTCCACTCGACTTTACTTGATCCCGTATCACCCTTACGTAACTTAACTTGACATCGATTGATTTGATCCGGTTACTTGAATTTGACTTGACTTAACCTTGTATCCTCTTAGGCGAGGATATCGATACTAGAATTTACTACTTGACCACTCTCGATTAAGAGTTCTTGCCTTGGACTACAATTGAGATATACTATAGATGGGGAGACTCTTGCCTTGGCTACAATCTATAGGATTTACTTCATTTACTTAGCCACGTCTAGTACCACGCTTCTCTATGATGTGTCACTTCTTAGATTATCTTTCATGTGTTTACTTGTTGTCCTTCATACATGTTATTTACTGTTACAGTAGGCTTGTATTATGTATCTTGCTATGTCCCCTGAGGACCTGGACTTTTCTCCAGGTATAGACGAGGTATATCCACAAGTTTACGGACCGGCACCAGACTACAATACAGTTGCAGCATCGTTTACAGTACCGGTCGATACCGATCCGATACGGCTGATACCGATACGGTTTGACATGTCCCGATCCGATACATGTTATTGACCGATACCGACGCTGGGGATCTCTTTTTCAGTCAATTCGGCAAAAAAAATTGAACGAAAAAGACAAATCAGGAAGGGTTTAAATCATAATAAGGTTGTAAAAGCACATAAAAGAAGAAAATTTATCTATTGCATGTAAACCAATTGGTAATGGTGACTACTATTTCATTTAATTTCAAAACTACTACGAAATAACACTGAATATACTTAAAATCATACCTAAAGGTATAAAATATATTTTTAAATGTTAATAATTTATTAATAAATATTTGTTTTTCAATACCAAAGAATCCGATACTCTGATCTAAAATTGCCGATAGTACCAATATCACCGATACCGATACTCATAGGAATGGTCAGATACCGATTCTGATATAGATACTGTGAACCTTGGTTGCAGTTGACAAGATTATTGATGCTTAGTTTATTGGTGTTTGGACTTATTTTTTATTTTTCTGTATTTATTTTATTTTTCGTCTACTAGTAGTAGATTTGTCTACACCGGACGTGAATTTATTTCTTGATGAACTCGAATCATATTTACTTACATCATTTATCTATTTGGTTTAGTTTATCTTTATTACTGTGGATGAGATATAGACATTGCGTGTGACTAATGTACTGAACTTGAGACCTTATAGACAGCTTAAGTGCATTTTCCATAGATTAGGTTTGCCTTTGAGTATGTACTAGCTGATCAAGTCACGTGCTGGTCCCGTGAGTTTTGGGACTCAGGCGTGGCAGTTTTAAACGCAACATTGTTCCCCGTGAGAACAACACCACCATTGTACTCCTTATAGGCGTTGAACTACTCACTATTTGGACACACATGACATGAACCTCCAAAGTCAAAAAACCAAACTTCGGCGAAGACATCCTTCCCGGTATGTGTTACAAGTAATCACATGGTAACTCTCCAGCTTTTGTTGCAGCACTGGCTTGACCTTGATTACTTGAGCTAGCACTTGTATCTTTTTTCTAACCATTGTTTGTACTTTGGACATTTACTTCTTTTTATGACCTGCATATTTGCATAAATAGCATACATTGCTATCTTGTTTTGATGATTTGGATTTCTCCTGCTACTTTTACCTCTATCTTATTCTTCGACCTTCCCCTTTCAGTGAAAACCCCCTCGATGACTCTTCCGAAGGATTCGACCTCGTTACGATCTTATAGTTGAGAAGCGTTGTCGTAACTTACTCCATCTCGAGTGTCTCATTTCCATAAAGGATTGTTGTTAGCAAATAGTCATATGATGCTAGAAGCAAAGATAGGAGCAAAAGAGCTTGGTCCTCCTCTTCTAACTTTACCTCAAGACACAAAAGATCGCTGTCCACCTTATTGAAGATGTTTAGAATGTGTAGAATTTGGGTAAGCCTCCTTCATGCTTAAACTGTATAGTTGCTTTTTTAAAATACAACTTGTTTTTGCTTCTTTAAATACAACTTGTTTGACAAGGATGTTCTCATATACAAGCTCTATAGCTTCAACCATAACTTGACGCAGAAGTTTCTATCATGACGTTGTACATCACCCTGTGTGCCAGACATAGCTCTAATATAAATTGTACCTTTTGATATGTCATCTCATAAATCATATAGTGTCGACGGATTTTTTATCGTTGTCGAAAATTACCTTATACAATCCCTCTTTAACGAGAATTACTTTAATCCTTCTCTACCACATCGAAAAGTTTCCCTTACCGTTAAACTTTTCCACCTCGAACTTATTGTTATTGACTTTGTTACCCGTCATCCTTAATGCTTAAGTAGAGAACTCTTCCTCGGATCTCTATGAACTAATAACTCCATAATCACGATCTAAAAGATAAATATCGGATCAATGTTGTCACCTACCGTTGATTCTAAAACTTCCTCAAAGTCGGGAACAATCTCGACCGTCGAAAACAACTTTAACATTTCTGACCTTTACGTGAAAACCGCTCAAACCAAAACTCCGGTTTGGAAAGTAGTATAACGGTTTCTATTACGCACTAGCAGCTGGAAAAACCAATATTATGGTTGAATCTAACCGAAATTCTGTTTGGCTGTAATTGTTGCTTTTAGGGGTGAGCATTATTCGGTTTTAAACGAAAACCGAACCGAACCGAACCGAACCGAATAAGAGATTCGGTTCGGTTTTGAAAAAAATCGGTTCGGTTTCGGTTTTGAAAATACTAAATTTTCTTATTCGGTTTCGGTTTCGGTTTTGGATTTCGGTTTCGGTCCAAAACCGAAAACCGAATAAATTTTTTTAGCTTATATATATATATATATATATATATATATATATATATATAATAATATAAAAAAATTTCGATGACCACTCCGGAGAAAGGAGCGACCGTCTCGGGAAACCTAGGGCTTCCACGTGGGCCGCCTCCACGACCGCCGGACCCCCTGGCCGGCGGTCGGCGGACCCATGGCAAGCCGAGCGGCCCCCCCCCCCGGCGCTGGGGGGCGGGAGCCAGATCGGGGGGGTCAGGCGGACCCCCCCACGCGCGCGCGTGCGTCGGTTCAACCTCCGGCTGCTGGTGAGGGGGCGGGAGCACAGGGAGGGGGTCGAGCGGACCCCCTGGTGGCGTCGACGACCCCCCCAGGCGGCGGAGGGGGGGGCCGGGCTCCTCGGTGGACGGGTCGAACCTCCCCGGGAAGGTATCGAGTGCTTTGGATCCGAATTTCGTTTTCGGGGCGGGGTCCGGATCCATGGGGAGCCAGTCGGAGGGAGGAGGGTGGACGACGGTTACGCGCCGTCGGGTGGCGAAAAACGGGGGGAAGACGAGTGGCGGACAGGGTCCGGCTCGGGATCGCCTTCCCGAAATTCGTCAGAACGGGACAGAGTCTCGCCCCAGCCGGGGTTCTGGGGTGTCTGCTGGGCGATCGATGGGTTGGCGGCCGAAGGCGACCGCGGCGGCTAAGGGGAAGGGTAAGGTCGTGGATCTGGATGTTCAGGGACCGGGGACTTCCCGTCCGGTGATTGCCCAAAGGCCTATTGGGGCGCCCCCTCGGCCTGCGGGACGGTCCTGGGCCGAGATCTGCAAACCGGTGGGACCGAAAGCTCCCACATCGATGGAGTATGTACCGCCGATCAAGGTCGGGAGGGGTTACCGGGCGGTTTTTCCTGCGGAGGAGATCCAGCAGGTGACAGCTTACTGGGAAAATACTCTCGTCCTGTATGACTTGGGCAACAAGCCTTTCTACGGGCAGATCCGGGGCTATGCAGCGCGAGTCTGGAAGCCGAAGGGGAGTATGGAGTTCTATGCTCGTGAGAACGGCTTCTATTATGTGAAGTTCGGGCTGGCGGAGGATGTCGCGAGGATCCTCCAAGGTGGCCTCTGGACGTTTGACGGCCGATTGATCATTCTCAAGGAGTGGACTCCAGAGCTACGATGCGAGAGGGAGGTTCTGAATGCCATCCCAGTTTGGATCCGATTCCCTGAGTTTCCAGTTGGATTTTGGAGTATTCCCCTGTTGATGCGTCTTGCTAGTCTGGTGGGCACCCCGATCAAGGCGGATGAGGCTACTACCTTTCGGACGAGGCTGATGTATGCGCGGATCTTTGTGGAGATTCGGGCAGGGGGGGAGCTCCCGAAGATGGTGGAGTATGAACTCCCTTCTGGGGAGGTGCTTACCCAGAAGGTGGAGTATGAATGGGTTCCGCCTACCTGTTCTCGCTGTTCCTGTTTCGGTCATCTGGCCAGAGCTTGCTTAGAGGCTGGCACTCCGGTGGAGCCTTGTATCCCTCCTCGTGAGGTCCCCGATGTCCCATGTGATATGGATTTCAGAGATGGTAGTGGAGCGGTGAACGTGGAGGAGGAGGTTACTAATCAGGGGAGTGATGTCGGTTTGAGCCTCGTTGTATCTACCCATCTTGTTCCTACGGGAGGGGTGGTATCCTCTGTCCAGGGGCCGAGTAGTATTGTCACCAGAAGCATGGTGGCGACGGAGACTGAGGCACGTGGAGAGGGCGGGTCGTCTGGAGGGCAGGTTTACTGTAGGAAGAGACGTGCGGTCGGCCTGCTACGTGATGGGCCCTCCATGATGGAGGACCGTACCACAGACAGCGAGGAGGTGGTGTGTGTCGCCAATCATGCCTGGGCTTTGGTGTTATCTCAGGACGTTACTCATCAGACGGTTCCGACTGGCATGGATGAGGATCCTTTAGCGACGGATGCGGCTCCTTCCCCTGGTGCCGTTCCGGGTGTTTCTCAGGGGGCCCCCACCTCTAATTAATTAATGGCCATTATCGCCTGGAATGTGAGGGGGGCGTGTTCGCTAGGGAGGTGGAGAGAGATATGTGGGGTACTCAATAGAGAGAAGTGTGACATCTCTGTTATCTTAGAATCCAAGATCAAAGGGGAGAAGACCCTTACTCGGCGGACCCCTTCTCATTGGGCCCAGCTGCACAACCTGGCCCTTTGTGATATGGCCAGGATTTGGGTTCGCTGGAACTCGAAGAGTTGGGATGGGGACTTGATTTTGATGACGGAACAGTTGATTGCCATCTCCTTCGTGAACAAGGGTGGCTTTCGGTTCTTATTGGGGGCGGTCTACGGCCACAATGACAGAAGGAGAAGGGAGTCTCTTTGGAGGGACATCTCTCGTGTTTTCGATGTTGCTGAGTCGTCGAGTCTTCCTCTGCTTTTGATCGGGGACTTCAACGCTCTTATGCATCATGGGGAGAAGCTGGGTGGTCGTCCGGTTCCAGATTCTATTCTTTATGATTTTCAGAGATGCCTCCTGATTGCGGGGCTGCGGGAGCTGTCTCGATCAGGCTTCATCTGGACTTGGCACAACAAAGCAACTCATAACAGGGTTGCTTGTCAGCTGGATCGAGCTCTGGGCAACGGGGAGTGGTTCTGGCACTTCCCCAACACTTCGGCTGAGGGTCTGGCAGCTGGGACTAGCGATCACTCTCCTCTCCGGGTTGGCTTCACGGCTCGGTCTCTTGGGAAGTCTCGCCCGTTCAGATATAATAACAGCTGGTATCTTTCTGAGGGCTACCTGGAGGCGGTTACGGAGGGGCTTACTAGCGGGCAAGAGGGGACGGCCCAATTCCGATTGGTTCGTCGTCTGAAGGCCACGAAGAGAGCCCTTAGGAGTTGGGTGAAGGGGTTGCCCAAGTCCACCTTAGAGGATAAGGAGGTGGAGTTGCGGACCCTGCAGCAAGATATGCAAGCTGACATGCTGAATGGGGACCTGGCTGCTAGAGAAAAGGAGCTGGTCGGTGAAGTCAACATCCTGAGGCTGCAGAAGGAGATTAGCTCGGCTCAGCGAGCCAAATGTTCTTGGCTGAAGGATGGTGATCGTTGCACCAAGTTCTTTTACGATGTTATCCGGACCCGGCAGAATAGGAATCACATCTCCCAGCTGCTTGATGCTGATGGCTCTCTGGTGGGGACGCCGGCTGAGATCCAGGACGAGGCTGTCAGGTACTACTCTGAGTTATATTCCCAGACTGACTACCTTTCTGTGTTCCCATAGGTTGTGACGAAGAGATTGGTGACCCCTTTTGGGAATAGCATTCTTCTGGCTCCTGTCTCATTGGAGGAGGTGGAATCTATTGTCAAGGCGGCGGATCCCAACAAAGCTCCCAGTGTTCTAAAAGGCGGCATTAGGCGGCGCCTAGGCGCTGGGCGGCACGACGGCGCCCAGATTTCGGCCGGAATCGCTCCGGAGGCGGGCCACGAAGAAAGGCGGGCCTAGGCGGCCGCCTAGGCGCTCGAGGCGGTAGGCCGGCCGCCTAGGCGGACTTGCTCGAGGAGGGGGGCGGCCGCCTAGGCGCTTCGAAAAATTTTCTGAATTTTTACCAGCAGCAGCAAAACACAAGAGAGAAGAAGAAGCAGTGAAGCAGCAGAGGAAGAAGGAAACGCAGGAGGAAGAAGTTGCTCTCGAGCAGGTTAGGATTCTCACCTTTCATCTTCTCAATCTTCATCTTCTCTTCTTCTTCTCACTCTTCATCTTCTTCTTCTGACTGTTCGAGCGGACTAGGGTTTTTATTTTTTTTCCCTTTCTTTCTTTCTCTGATTGATTTCTTTTTCCCTTTCTTTCTTTCTTTTTTTCCCTTTCTTCTCTTCGGTCTCCGCAGGCGCGCCTTCTCTCTGCTGTTGTTTAGTTTTTTTTTTTTTATGTGTGCTTTCTTTCTTTCCCTTTTACTTTTTTTCTGTTGCTGCTGCTTCTTTCTTTCTTTCCCTTTTATTTTTTCTGCAGTGAAGCAGTGAACCCGCTGGCTTTTTTTTCCAACAAGTTAAGCAGTGAACCTACTGCTGCTGCTGCTTTTTTTTCCAACAAGAAGAAGCAGTGAACCCGCTGGCTTTTTTTTTTTTTTCTGTAGTGTTCTTCTCCACAGTGCTGCTGCACACACACACAGTAAATAATGGAAAAAAAATGTTAAAAGTTATGAAAGTAATAGTGAGAAACATATTTTTGTATAACATATATTGCTTTCATTTTATATTATTTGCTTAGTTATTATGAGAAACTTTAAATTTGGAGTATGATTTTCACTTTAGCATATTTTAATTCCTATGTTTTTTGGGGTGACCGCCTAATATTAGAAGGCCGCCTAGGCCCCGCCTGGGCGGCCTAGGCGCTAGGCGGTAGGTGGCCGCCCGCCTACCGCCTAGCGCCTTTTACAACCTTGAAAGCTCCTGGCCCTGATGGCTTCAGCAGTGGTTTCTTTAAACGCCATTGGGATATTCTGAAGCATCAAGTCGTGGAGGTGGTCCAGGAATTCTTCACCAAAAGGAAGCTTCTGAAAGAGCTTAATCACACTTTCCTGACCTTAGTGCCGAAGAAGGAGGGAGCGACAGCTTTGGCGGATTTTAGACCCATTGCGTGTTGTAATTATCTTTATAAGATAATTACGCACCTTATGTGCCGGCGGATGGAGAGGATCATGCAGGACTTGGTATCCCCGAATCAGGCTGCATTCATCAAGGGGAGGTCGATCGCTGAGCACAGCCTCCTGGCTCATGAGATGGTGAGGGGTTTCAGCAGACCGGGAGGGGAGAAGGCCTGTGTTAAACTGGACCTGAGGAAGGCATATGACATGGTCAATCGTGACTTCCTCTGTCATCTGATGTCTGCCATGGGTTTCGCGGATCACTGGGTTGAGATGATCAGGGAGTGCATTACGTCCCCTACTTTCTCTGTTCTCATACATGGTATTCCTTATGGGTACTTCCAGAGCAACCGTGGTATCAGGCAAGGTGACCCATTGTCCCCCTACCTGTTCACGATTGTTATGGAGTACTTTACTTGTTTGATGGATCGGGCAGTACACAGTGGACGGCTGGTACCTCTGTATCGGAGGATGGTTCCTCCAGTTACTCACCTTATTTATGCTGATGACCTGCTAGTCTTCATCCAGCCTTCGCCGGAGGGGCTTCAGACGCTTGCGACTATTATGGATGACTTGCAGGCATTTTCGGGTCTCCAGTTGAACAGGGATAAGAGTAGGGTCTACTTCAGCTCCCTGTGCACCCGGAAGGAGGAGAGGGCTGAGGTGCTGGGCATCGCGAGGAGTGATTTTCCTGTGCGATACCTCGGGGTGCCTCTCACAGTCAATTATGCTCGGGATCAGGATTGCACGAGTCTGGTGGAGTATGTCCAGAGGCGAGTTGAGGGTTGGCAGGCAGCTTGTTTGTCATTTGGCGGGCGCATCGAGTTGTTCAGATCGGTGATCTCGGCTGTGGCTCACTTCTGGCTGCAGTCCATCCTCCTACCTGTGGCCACTATCCGGCGTGTGGAGCGATTATGTGC
This sequence comes from Iris pallida, assembly GCA_029216955.1. Classification (NCBI taxonomy): domain Eukaryota; kingdom Viridiplantae; phylum Streptophyta; class Magnoliopsida; order Asparagales; family Iridaceae; genus Iris; species Iris pallida. The sequence continues at coordinate 14,977,799 of JANAVB010001800.1, forward strand.
CGACTTCATCTGGAGGGGGGGTATGCACGCGATCTCATGGGACCAGCTTTGTCGACCCAGGAAGGAGGGAGGAGTGGGGCTACGCCCGTTGCTGGAGATCAGGGAGGCCTCTACGCTTAAGCTGGCCTGGAGATTTATCAGCAGGGGATCTCTCTGGGCGGACTGGATGCACAGTAGATACGTGAAGCAGGGTAGTTTTTGGACGTGTTCTACTGACAACAACCATTCAGTCACGTTCAAGAATATCTTGCGACACAGGGGGGTGCTCAAGTCTGCTATCCGGAGGGTCATGAAGGACGGGTCGGGCACGGACCTCTGGCTAGACCCTTGGATTGATCGGCGGTCGCTGTTGGACATCAGAGGAGCCCCGACTCATCGGGAGGACAGACGGGGTCTGACATGCAGGCGCATCATTAGTGATGGGGAGTGGCGACCTGATTCGTATCGGTTCACTGAGGCGCTGGGTGGGAGCATTTCATCTATTACCATTGATCCGTCGCTGCCTGCGGATCGGTGGTTATGGGAGCCGACAGGAGCGCCTGCCGGGACGGGGGAGTTCCAATTTCGTAGCTGTTTCAACCTTATCCGGCGTATTTCCCCGTTGTGTTCTGACTACGCGTTCGTCTGGTGCAAGGGTCTGGCCAGGAAGATGCAGTTGTGTGTCTACAAGCTTCTTCTGGGCCGCCTCTTGACTAGAGATCGCTTGATGTCGTTTGGGGTGCCAGTTCCTGATCCCTCATGTGTGCTGTGCGGGTTGGAGCCTGAATCTACGAGGCATATCTTCTTCGAGTGCCCGCTGGCTTGGCAGATTTGGTTGGAGCAGATTCGGATATTGGAAGTGAGCGCCTCCGGGAAATGTGTGGGGGACATCATCACTGAGATCCGAGATAGCAGGGGGAGGGGGCAGGACTGGTTCCGAACAGCCAGAGTTCGTTTGGCTGCTGCGGTCTGGCACGTGTGGCGGGAGCGAAACCGTCGTATTTTCGAGGGGCTGGTCACCCCCCCAGTTGGTATTCTCCATAACATTGAGTATGATGTAAAAGCTATGGAGATTTGATGGGAGTTGAGTGGGAGTCCCACTCTGTTTGTATGTTGTAAGATTATGGCTTTTCATTTGGAATAAAATTCACCTTTTTTCCAAAATATATATATATATATATATATATATATATATATATATATATATATATATATATATATATATATATATATATATATATATATATAATAAATATATCTAGGTATATTTAGTTATTATATATATTAACAAAAAAAAACACAAATAAACCAAAAAAAACCGAATAAACCGAAAACCGAACCGATTTAATTCGGTTCGGTTCGGTTATTGACCAATTCGGTTCGGTTTCGGTTTTGCTTATTCGGTTTCGGTCGAATTCGGTTTTCGGTTATTCGGTTCGGTTGGAACCGAATAAACCGAATACTCACCCCTAGTTGCTTTGGCTCCAACTTTGAGACAGTGTGTCTTCGATTCCTCCAGAGCTTCTCTGAACACCGGACGACGCTCGTAGCACTCTTTATTGAACACGAGTCAAACTACAACAACCTTCACCTACCAACTACCACCTACTTGCATAAATGCTTCTTCTACACTCATCTTTGGAGGATATAAAAGGGATTGGCACTCATTTAGGCATCAAGTTACAAGTCTCAAGTAGTAGTGTGCATGGCAGGGAGTACTATGCGTAAGTGTAGCATGTGGGAGTAGTGTAGCTAATGCCTAATATCATAGAAGAGTGTTCTACAAGTGTTGTATTCTAAAAGTTCCTATTAATAAAATCTTGTTTTCTCAAGGACCTACCACATATTCTATCCAACAATTTGGTATCAGAACATGGGCGGTCAAGGACACTTCCAAGCACTGAGGAGGTTTTGCTCGTGGACCGTTTGAGACTATGAAGTTGGTTGGTCCAAGACCAAATCGATTACAAGCCGAACTTGTTATATAAGAGGCCACATACAAGGAAGCTTTCCATCATGCAAAATCTGAGACTGTGAAGCTACTAGTCTTTGACCGAACTTGTTTCGGTGCACATAGAAATAACCAAGTCGCGATAGAGAACATGTACGGCGTTGAGAAGCACAACAATAACTATGGTACATGGCAAATTATCGTGTGGTCGTTCTTGTGAGGCAATGTCTATGGGAAGTTGTTGGCTGCAACAACATTACACCACGTCCAACCATAAATATTTGAGCATTGCAGCCTTGGGAAACGCAAGGTTGTGTTACCCATGTTTGTGCAATGGAGTGTACCAAGATGCCACCATACCAATGGGATATTTTAGCAGTTTGTTTCTTAAGAAATAATACCCAGCAGTTGCAGCTGCTTGAGAATCAACTTTTGTCGGAGGCAACAGATATGAGGATTAGCCAATATTTACCAAGGTAAAGTCCCTACGTAGTGAAATTCTTCACTTAGGTTCTAAATAAAAAAAAACTGAAGAATGGGTGAGGATAATCATCATATACATGGCTTGAGGTCTGAATATAAATCATTTATAGTAGCGTTTCAGTCTCAATGTTCACGAATTATTCGAAAAATTCGTGAATAATAAGCGAAAAAATAGACTTTCAAATTTATTCGCAATTAATCTGTCGGCTGGCAAATATCTTAAATTCGCAACTTACTCGTTGAATTCGCGAATAAAACATGAATTTAAGAATTATTCGCGACAATCAGTTTATTTAGGAAATATTTATGGGTTCTGTAATTGATAGTGTTTAATGGCAGCAAGTTGGCATGAACATTATACATGGGGAAATAAGTTCCTGACTATGATATGAAAGTTTTATGGAATAAGAATAATTAGGATAGTAATCGTTATGGTTGCAAAAGAAAAGATATCTCGCAATTGAGAATTAATTAACATAAATTTTACACATAAATCCCTTACTTTATACCTATTCTGTAGCAGATCCCTATATATTTTTTTTTTGGGAATAAGGGTGAATTTATTCCTCGCACATAGCGGTAAAGGTATTACAATACATAATATCACATCATCTCATGCCCCATATTATAATATTATGGAGCCAATACTGATACATCGAATTCTATGTTATGTAGAATTCCAATAGTAGGGGTAGTCAGGCCTTCGAAAATACGCATGTTCCGCTCCTTCCATACGTGCCAAATGGAAGCGGCCAGACGAACTCTGGCTCTTCTGGCCCACCCCGGATCCCGGCCTCTGTGGTCTCGAATCCAGCTAAGTATGCTCCTGATGTCTCTATCCACACCAACACCCCCTCTCAGCTGCACGCACTGCTCAGTCCAAATATGCCAGGTCGTCGGGCAAACAAAGAAGAGATGTCCCATAGATTCGTCCTTCCCATGACAAAGCACACACTTGGCATCTGGGATCTGCATCCCAAACCTGAGGAGTATGTCTCTCGTCATCAGTCTGCCTCGTAGAAGTCGGTATGCACATAGTTGCATTTTTCGGACAATCCCCTTGCCCCAAATGAAGTCCACCTCCTCAGCCCGGTCATGGTGAGTCCGAACCAAGTCATAGCAGCTACGGAAGCAGAATAGACCTGACCCGTCCCCCGACCCAGGGCCGGCCCAGCTCCAGGAGTACTCATGTTGGCTATCATCTATAGTAATAAGACGAATCTCCTCGGCTAGCTGAGCTGTGTAAGTATATCCTTCCGGCCTCCATATCCCATCTCTGATGATCCGACTACATGTGAGCCCCCTGTCCGCCTCTCTGTCCAGCTGTCCTTCCAGTATCTCCAGTAAGGATCTGGAACCCAACCAAGGGTCAAGCCAGAGATCAGTGGTCATCCCATCTTTCATGTTCCTGCATATAGCGGTCTTGAGCACCAGCCGACACCTCAGAATGGCCTTAAATGTGACCGAGAAATTATTGTCTATCCTGCAGGCCCAGAAGTTTGTCCGCCTGAGTTATCTGTTCGCCATCCATTCCGTCCAGAGTGAACCCCCCTTGATGAATTTCTAGGCCATCTTCACACAAGCTGTCTTCCTGACCGCATGTAGAGGCCGCAGCCCCACTCCCCCCTCCTCCCTAGGACGACATAACTGGTCCCAGGAGATCGCATGCAACCCTCCCCTCCAGATGAAGTCCGCACAGATGGACTCCACTTTCCGAATAGTGGCCGACGGGATCTGGATAGACTGGAGCCAGAACATCGTGATGCCAGCAATAACTGATCTCACCAACTCAATCCGACCGCCAAAAGATAGACCCGCAGGCTGCCAGCCCTCCACTCTCCTCTGAGCAAAATCCACCAAGCTGTGACAATCCTGCTCTCTGGCGTAGTTGACCGTCAACGGGACCCCCAGGTATTTCACTGGGAGCTCACCTTTTTCTACTCCCAGAGCGAAGGCTCTCTCCTCCTGAAGCGTGCATCGGGAACTGAAGTAGACACTGCGTTTCTCCATATTTAACTGAAGCCCAGATAGCCTCCCGAACTCCTCCATGATGTCAGATAGCGCTCTCATGCCCCGCATGGAAGGCTGGAGGAGCACCAATAGGTCATCAGCATAAATCAGATGTGAGACCACCGGTCTCACCAACCGAAAAAGGGGGACGATCTTCTTGCTATGCACCGCCGTGTCAATCATGCAGGTGAAATACTCCATCACCAAGGTAAACAAGTACGGAGAGAGGGGATCACCCTGCCTCAGCCTCCGATTGCTCCTGAAGTAGCCATGAGGCGTGCCCTGGATGAGGACAGAGAAGGTAGGGGAGCAGATGCACTCCCTCACCCTCGCAACCCACCTCTCGTCGAACCCCATGGCGAGCATCAAGTGGCATAGGAAGTCCCGGTTGACCGTGTCATAGGTTTTCCGTAGATCCAGCTTCACACACGCCTTCATCCCCCCAGGTTTGCTGAACTCCCTCACCATCTCATGTGCAAGTAAGCTGTGCTCCGCTATCGATCGTCCCTTGATGAAAGCTGCCTGATTCTGGGATACCAATCCCTGCATAATCCCCTCCATACGCCTGCACATAAGATGTGTGATAATCTTATAAAGAAAGTTACAACAAGCAATGGGTCTAAAGTCTGCAAGCGAGGTAGCGCCCTCCTTCTTAGGAACCAGCGTCAAGAACGTGTGGTTCATCTCCTTCAGAAGCCTGCCCTCCGCGAAGAACTCCTGGACCGCCTCCAAAACAGGGTACTTAAGCGCACCCCAGTGTCGCTTAAAGAACCCTGAAGAGAAGCCATCAGGCCCAGGAGCTTTGTTAGGATTAGCCTTCATCACAATGTCTTCCACCTCCTCCAATCACATAGGGGCTACTAGCAGGCTATTACCATGGTGCGTCACCAGCCTTTTCGTGATAAGGCCGGGGAACGTACTGGTGTAATCCGTCTGCTGGTATAAGTCGGAATAAAATCTGACGGTCTCCTCCTGGATCTCCACCGGGTCCCCTACCAGGCGTCCCTCGCCATTCAGAAGTCTGGGGATGTTGTTCCGTTGCTGACGAGTGCGGATCACATCATAGAAGAACTTGGTGCATCGGTCACCATCCTTGAGACAGGGACATTTAGCCTTCTGTGCCGCACTGATCTCCTCCTGTAACCTCATGATGCTGACCTCCTCAATCAGAGTCTTCTCCCTAGCCGCCAACTCCCCGTCCAGAATGTCAGCTTGTAGAGCCACCTGAGTGTCCCGAAGCTCGGCTTCCTTTTCCGCCAGAGAGGTCCGCGGTCTCATCTTCACCCAACCCCTGAGCGCTCGCTTGATCTGCTTGAGTTTATGAACCATGCGGAACTGAGCCGTGCCATCCCGGAAGTGCTGCATCACCCCCATAACCACCTCCTCATATCCAGCCGACAGGTACCAGCTATTGTTATACCGAAACGGCCTCGACCGCAAAGTAGGTCTCTCACAAATGCCAACTCGGATAGGAGAGTGGTCGCTAGTACAGCCGCAAGACCTTCCGTCACCGAATTAGGGAAGCACCGGAACCAATCACTATTGCCCAAGGTCCGATCCAACTGACAAGCAATTCGATTATTTGTGGCCTTGTTGTGCCAGGTCCAGATATGGCCAGCTCTCTCCAGCTCCCTCAACCCAGACAGGAGCAGACATCTCTGGAAGTCATATAAAACCGAATCCGGGATAGGTCGACCTCCCACCTTCTCTTGGCGAAGCAGCATAGCATTGAAATCCCCCATGATAAGCAGAGGAAGATGCATGTTGCCCGCCATATGACCCAGGCGCACAATGTCCTCCCACAAGGACTCCCGGATTCTACGATCATTGTGCCCGTATACAGCACCCAGGATGAAACGGAACCCACCTTTATTCTCAAAAGAAATGCCGATAAGTTGTTCCGATTTCTGGATCTGCACCCCCTCCCAGCTATCTCGGTTCCACCTAACCCAGATCCTTGCCATATCGCATAGATCTAAGTTGTGAATGTGGTCCCAGTTTGCCGGAGTCCTACGCGAGAGCATCGCGGCCCCTCTGATCTTCGTCTCCAGCAAAATAGCAATGTCACAAGCCTCTCTCCTCAGCACTCCTCCAATCTCTCTCCAGCGCCCAATGGAACACCCCCCTAATGTTCCATGCTAGGACCGACAATAATTAATAGATGTCGGGTCCCCCTGAAACTCTATTGGATCAACACTCGGGGGGAGTGCCTCATCCGCCTGATCAATGTCTGCATCCACCATGGAGGACGGAGCCAGATGTGCCTGGATCCTGCTGAATGTAAGATTTCAGTCAGGATTGGCCTCTGTCTGGTCGTCCTGATCCCGTGCCTGTGGGATATCCTCCCGCGTGGCCGGTGCATGTCTTTTCCTGCTGGTGTAAACCATGATCGCCTTGGAGGTTTCCGTCTCCTTCTGACTACTGCCAACTGCACTCATACCCCTGGTCACCATGCTCCTCTGAGGCCGGAACGGGACCAGCGCGCCCTGCGTACTCTCCTGTCTCTGCTGTGAGCCAGTCTCCAGCCTCCTGTCGACCTCCATCACCGTATCCTCCTCCATGCGTCTTTCTGTCGACGTCTTCCCAGGTAATTAACTAGGAGCCGTCTCCATCCCGGGTGCCTCCGTCTGAGCCGCCGGTGGCCTAACAGCCTCCGTCCCCTTATACTTACACGTACTAGTAGTATGCCCAAAGCACTCACAGAAGGAGCACATGGGAGGAACCCAGTCATACTCCACCGACTGTGTTAGAACCTCCCCGGATGGAACCTGGTATTCAAGCATATTCGGTAGTTCCGAACCCGCCTTGATCTCCACAAAGACCCTGGTATACATCAGTCTGGTGCGGAAAGCAGTGGCCTCATCTGCCTTGATCGATTTTCCCACGAGGCTGGCGAGTCTCATGAGGAGCGCACCATGGAGGACGGAGCCAGATGTGCCTGGATCCTGCTGAGTGTAAGATTTCAGTCAGGATTGGTCTCTGTCTGGTCGTCCTGATCCCGTGCCTGTGGGATATCCTCCCGCGTGGCCGGTGCATGTCTTTTCCTGCTGGTGTAAACCATGATCGCCTTGGAGGTTTCCGTCTCCTTCTGACTACTGCCAACTGCACTCATACCCCTGGTCACCATGCTCCTCTGAGGCCGGAACGGGACCAGCGCGCCCTGCGTACTCTCCTGTCTCTGCTGTGAGCCAGTCTCCAGCCTCCTGTCGACCTCCATCACCGTATCCTCCTCCATGTGTCTTTCTGTCGACGTCTTCCCAGGTAATTAACTAGGAGCCGTCTCCATCCCGGGTGCCTCCGTCTGAGCCGCCGGTGGCCTGACAGCCTCCGTCCCCTTATACTTACACGTACTAGTAGTATGCCCAAAGCACTCACAGAAGGAGCACATGGGAGGAACCCAGTCATACTCCACCGACTGTGTTAGAACCTCCCCGGATGGAACCTGGTATTCAAGCATATTCGGTAGTTCCGAACCCGCCTTGATCTCCACAAAGACCCTGGTATACATCAGTCTGGTGCGGAAAGCAGTGGCCTCATCTGCCTTGATCGGTTTTCCCACGAGGCTGGCGAGTCTCATGAGGAGCGGGATGCTCCAATACTTCACTGGAAACTCTGGGAATCGGATCCAGATGGGGATAGCATTCAACACCTCGTTCTCACATCTCAGCTCTGGCGTCCATTCCTTCAATATGATGAGTCTCCCATCAAATGACCATGGCCCTCCCTGCAAAATTCTGGTCACATCCTCCGCTAGCCCAAACTTGACATAGTAAAACCCTATATATATATATATATATATATATATATATATATATATATATATATATATATATATATATATTGGAATAAGGATAAATTTTATTCCACGCAGAACTCAGTAAAAATATTACAGTACACAATCTCACATCTCTCCCACCCCGGTTAAGGGGCCATTACAGATACATCGAATTCTAAATTATTTAGAAGTCCAACGGGAGGGGTAATCAGCCCCTCAAATATACGTCTGTTACGCTCCCTCCAAACGTGCCAGACTGATGCTGCAAGACGAACTCTGGCCATCCTAGCCCAACCAAGCTCCATACCTCGGCGATCCCTAATCCAAGAGAGGATCCCCCGTATATCTCTGGCCCTGCCAACACCTTCCAGCGACCTCGTGCATTGCTCAGACCAGATATGCCAAGTCACCGGACACTCAAAGAAGAGGTGGCCAATAGATTCAGCCGCCGATGAACATAGTACACACTTCGGGTCTGGGATCTGCATCCCAAACCTGATGAGCCTGTCCCTCGTCATCAACCTGCCAAGCAGCAGCTTGTATGCACATAACTGCATTTTTCGGGCAATCTCCTTTTCCCAGATAAAATCGTACTCCGCAATCCTGTCATGTGGTGTCCTGACCAGATTGTAACAACTCTTGAAGTGGAAGGGGCCTGCCCCACCATCCATCCCAGGAGCAGTCCAACTCCAGGAATCTGCATGCTAGCTAGCATCAATGGTGATCCGGCGAATCTCCTCTCCAAACTGAGCAGTATACCGATAGTCATTGAATTAAAAAGCGCGCCTAGGCGCAGCGAGGCGCAGGGACAACGCCTAGGAACAAGCCAGGCGCACCACCTTAAAAAAGCGCGCGCCTAGTGTAGAAAGGCACAGGCTCCAGGCGCTCAACAAGGCGCGCCTAGGCGTAAAGTTACTTTAATATATATATATATATATATATATATATATATATATATATATATATATATATATATATATATATATATATATATATATATATATTTTTATATACTTAAAATAATTATTATATATATATATATATATATATAATTATTTTAAGTATATATATATATATATATATATATATATATATATATATATATATATATATATATATATATATATATATACTTAAAATAATTATATATATATATATATATATATAATTATTATTTTAAGTATATATATATATATATATATATATATTATTTTAAGTATATATATATATATATATATATATATATATATATATATAATTATTATTTTAAGTATATATATATATATATATATATATATATATATATATATATATATATATATATATATATATATATTAAAATATATATATATATATATATATATATATATATATATATATATATATATATATCAAACTTGCCAAGGTTCAGGAAGCGATAGCCAAGTGGAACCTAGCGTCTGACTATCGGGTGGCCCCCCTCGACCCCAGACACATCCTCCTCCACCTATCTTCGGATCGCGATCACAGAACTGTGTGGTCCAAGGGCACAGCCAAAATCGAAACTCACCACATGAAGATTATCAAGTGGACCCCTGATTTCAACACTAAAGAAGATTCAGCCACTGTGGCAGCGTGGGTTACCCGCCCCAATCTTCCCCTCATTTGCTTTGTCCCTGCGGCGCTAAGACGCATCGCCAACTCATTCGGGACGTACGTGGCTACGGCGCCCGAGACCAGCAACCTCACCAAAGCCCACTACGCCAAAATCTGTGTTGAACTAGATCTCTCCTCAGAACCACCGAACTTCATTACTATCGAGCTGGGCAACCACACCCACACCCAACAAATCCTCTACGACAACCACATAATGTTTTGCAACCACTGCCATTTAAGATGCCACCTCCCAAAGTTTTGCCACCGCCTACACCCAGAGCTCAAAAAGAAGCCATCCAGGAAAGACAACGACCCTCCGAGGGGAAGATCGCCCAAGTCGCCTATCTTACCACTCCCAAACTCCCACATACGATTCGAATCCAGCCCCATCGAGCCAGCCGCCAGCGACCCTCCGAGCAGAGCTCTGATCCCCTACACCCCCCAACACTTAGCAACCTCCAACCAATTCGCCATTCTCGACTCAGAGGATCCGGAGCTGGCCATTACTCCCGACGGCTCCAGGACCCCCGAGGTCTCACCCCCCTCACCCACCTCCTCGCGCGGGAAGCAGAGATCCGCTGCGAGCGGCGCAGAGCCACGGACTTCCCCCAGTGGCCTGGAGGCAGATTCCACGACCTCTCCCCCAATCAACGCAGCTCCACTTTCCCCAGCGGGAACCCAGTCGAAACGGCTCTAGCCCTCCTTGGTCCCGACCAAGCGAGGAGAGGCATGCAAGTCCTTGCCGCAGGAGTCCCTCTTCAACAGCTGCTGACCGAGAAAGCTCTCGACTCCCTGGCCATTCCTCCGGAGGACCCTGTTGTCGACTCAGCCGGAGACCTAATAGGCCCCTCCTCAAGTCCGAATTTACACCACAACAGCAATCCCCCAACAACTTCTAGCGCGGTAGTGCCGAAATCCCAACGGAGCAAGGAAGGCGCAGAAAAGACCGTCACTATCCTGACCAGATCCGCAGCAAAGCGGAACAAAAAATCCCCCCACAATCCCATAAATGCTTAACATCCTATCTTGGAATATTCGAGGCCTGGCAAACAAACCGACTCTTAGAACAATTTCCAGCCTTCGAAAAATTCACAAAGTTGACATCTTCATCATCATCGAACCCAAGATACCCCCCAAACGTCTTAAATCTACCCAATTGGCTCTGGGCCTTCCCATTGCGATTGCCGGCAGGCACGATATCTGGATTTTGGCCTCGAAGGAGGTCAAATTCGACATCATCCAGGACTCCCAACAAGCCCTCTCTTGCTGGGTCACTCATCCCACTTTTCCGGAGCGAGTCATCCTCTCAGCGGTTCACGGCAGCTGTGTCATCGCCGAACGCAAAAGCCTTTGGAACGATCTTCTAGACGTGTACAGCCACAACACCAACAACCCCTGGCTTTGCATAGGGGACTTCAATGCCATCACCCGTAGATAAGAGAAGATCGGAGGTCGCCCCACACCCCTATCAGCCATGCAATACTTCAACGACTTCATATTCAACGCCCATCTTACTCCTCTCCAATTCAAAGGAAGCGAATTCACCTGGTGCAATATGCAGGACGGCGACCGTCGACAATATTCCCGCCTGGACAGAGCCCTCATCAACGCGTGCTGGCAAGGAATGAGGCTCAGCTCCACCCTATCCCACCTCAACTCTGCAGAATCCGACCACGCCCCTATTCTGGTGGAGACCAATAACAACATCCACCTTCACAAAAAGAACTTCCAATTTCTTGATTTTTGGACTGAACACCCGCAGTTCTCGAGCATCGTTGCCGAAGCCTGGAACAGCCAGCATTCCCCCAACCCTCTCACTCGGGTTTGCAACAAGCTCAAAGCCACCAGGAAAACCCTTTCCAATTGGAGCAAACAAGCTTTTGGGGACATTTTCCAAGCGATCCACGTCGCCGAGGATGACGTCGCTCGTGCAGAGGCTAAATTCCTTACCGACCGGTCCCCCGAGGCCAGAAGTGCCCTGAACCTTACCAAGGCCATGCTCAAATTCAGACTCAAAGTCGAGACCGACTTCTGGAAACAGAAAGCCAGACTGAAGTGGGACAGCGACGGGGACAAAAACTCTAAATACTTCCACACCTGCGTCAATGGCAAAAGAAACAAACTGTCGATTCATCACATTTCAGACGAGCACGGAATCATCAGAACTGACTATAAGGGTATCCAAGAGGCGGCCGCCGATTACTACGCTAAATTATTCTCAAAGGAGACGGTCCACAAAGACTCATCATTCCTCGACCAAATCCCTACCATCATCAACGACTCCGACAACGCTTTGTTGGATCGCCCCATGTCCGATCAGGAAGTGAAAGACGCGGTGTGGGCATTGAACGAGCACAGTGCCCCCGGCCCAGACGGATTTACTGGTGTTTTCTTTCGTTCCTGCTGGGAGATTATCAAGCGAGATATCACCGACGCGGCCATTGCTTTCCTCGAAGGAGCCCACTACCCCAAAGCCATCTCCAGCGCCAACCTCATCCTCACCCCGAAAAAAGACAACCCCAACTCATTCCGCGACTTCCGACCAATCAGTCTTTGCAACTTCACCAACAAAATTATATCCAAGATCATTGCCAACCGAATGACAGACATTCTCCCCAAAATCATCTCGGAGGAGCAAAGCGGCTTCGTTCGTGGTAGGAACATCCATGACAACATAATGCTGGCCCAAGAGCTTATAACCTGCATGAAGTTCCCTGCTCGAGGGGACAACATCGCCATCAAAATTGACATGGAGAAAGCATACGACAGACTCGATTGGCAATTCATGATATGGGTTTTCAGAGCTTTCGGATTCTCGGAGAATTGGACCAACATCGTGTGGAGATCCGTCAGCAACTCATGGTTTTCCACAGTCATCAACGGCCAATCCGACAGTTTTTTCAAATCTAGTCGCGGTGTCAGACAAGGCGATCCTCTATCATCCTCGATCTTCATCATCGCAGCCGACGCCCTGAGCAGAAACCTCAACAACATGCCCAACACCCCGAATTTCCAGCAATATCACACGGCCAGTGGATGCCCCACCATCACCCACCTGGCATTCGCAGACGACTTGCTTATCTTCTCATCTGGGGATGTCGGATCGATGGAGGTAGTTCACAACACTCTGACGCAGTACTCTACATGCTCTGGACAGAAAATCAACCATTCCAAGAGCATCATCTACGCCCACCACAGCATCAAAATCGAGAATGCTACCAGCCTAACCAACCTCACTTCCTTCTTGGTGGCCCACCCCCCCTTCAACTACCTCGGCTGTCCTCTGGTGTACGGAAGATCCAACGCCAGCATTTTCAAAAACCTCATCACCAAAATCAGAAACAAAATCGAAGGTTGGCACAACGCCACCCTATCCCCTGGCGGCAAAATAATCCTCATCAATTATGTTCTCAACTCCGTCCCCATCCACACCTTAGCGGCTTGCTCCCCGACCAAAAAGGTCCTTGAGTCGATCGAGCGGATCTTCTGCACGTTCTTCTGGGGTCATAATGACGGTCATGACAAACACCACTGGGCCAGCTGGGACGCCATGGCCACACCGATTGCGCACGGCGGGCTGGGCTTTACCAAACTCAATGACATTGTCAAAGCCTTCTCCATGAAGCTGTGGTGAAAATTACGCACGAGCGATAACCTATGGACCAGGTTCATGAAGGCCAGATACTTCAAGTACATCCACCCAGCGATGGCCAGGGCCAATAGCAGATCCTCCGCGGCTTGGCGCCGCATTTTACGGGGCCGCAAATTGGCCGAACCGGCGATTAGACTCCATCTGGGGGACGGCCAGGCCAACCTCTTCCTGGAGAGATGGACCGGCGACAGCCTCATCCCGTACACTTCCGGTTCCCCCAGCAACAGCAGAATCAAAGATCTGTGGAACCCCACCGAAAACGATTGGTATTGGGACCGGATTCGTAATTGTACCAACAACGTTACGGTCGACATCATTCGTCAGCAGGGTCTTACCATCGGGCCCAGCGCGGACGAACTGAGATGGTCGCTGGAAGCTTCCGGAGTTTTCTCCGTGCGATCGGCGCGGGCCGCGATCCACGAGAACGGCCAAGAGCACTTCATTGCACGATTCTGGTATTCGTGTATCCCCAAGAAATGGTCTTTCCTCCTGTGGAGAGTCACGAGAAAGAAATTGCCCACCGACGAGCTCCTTTGCTCCATCGGCTTTAGCCTGGCGTCAGCTTGCAATTATTGTGACGATCGGCAGACGGAGACTATTAACCACATCTTCAGGAAGGGAAGCCTCCCTGACCAAACCTGGAGTACCCTCAACCGCATTTACAACATCACTTCAGGAGACGGGCGCTTTAACGATCTCCTGGCCCTCTGGGGAGTCGCGTCCCACGGCCACCAGATCGTAGCAGCGGCAGCCACCTGGGTAATTTGGAAGAATCGCAACAAAGCGAGATACGAGGGTCACCAATACTCCGCCGAGCAGCTTATTCGGAAAATTAAACGGCAATGCCGCAAAAGGAGCTCACTGTGCTCCCACTGCCCACCAGCATTCTGGCAACCTCTCTCCAGTTAGTATCGGCAGGCGCGGCCGCCACCCCTGTCTTTTTGTTGGTTTCAGGCTTTCTGCCTTGTAACTTCTTCAGGCTTCGGCATTTTGAGCCTTGATTAATAAAAGAAGGGGTTTTAAAAAAAAAAAAAAAAATATATATATATATATATATATATATATATATATATATATATATATATATATCAACCTTCTATATACATGTTATATAGTTTATGGGCTTTATTGGAAAGTATAGAAATTATTGTCATTAATATTATTGTGGATTTTAGATTGTTTTCTAAATTAGAATGTACTTCTATATTTAAATGCTTATATATATGTGGTTTGTATATTATATATATATATAGTTTGGGTTATTTATATCTAATGGGCTTTTATATATATATATATATATATATATATATATATATATATAAAGAATAATTTTGTGTCTATGATTTGTGATATTTTCAAGGAATTTGGACTTCTATGTAGCTAAGTTTTTAAATGTAGATATTTTTTACATATAAAGAAAAAGTGCGCCTAGCTTTCAAAAGGCGCGCCTTGAGCCTTGCGCCTAGCGCCTCAGGCTCCAGGAACCTTTGCACCTTGGTGCGCCTTTCGCCTTTTAAAACTATGTCGATAGTCCTCAGGTCGCCAGATGCCATCCCGGATAATCAGATTGCACTTCAGCCCTCTACTCGCCTCTCTGTCCATCTGTGCTCCCAAGGTCTCCAGGAGGAAACCATTACCCATCCACGGATCGAGCCAAAGATCGGTGTTAGCCCCATCATTCATGATCCTGCATATAGTGGACTGAAGAATCGATCTGCATCTAAGAATAGCCTTCAAAGGAACAGAAAAATTGTTATCAATCCTACAGGACCAGAAATTAGTCCGCCTCAAGTATCTGCTAGCCATCCAATCTGCCCAAAGAGAGCCACCTTTGATGAACTGTCAAGCCATCTTCACCCCAGATGCCTCCCTAACCGCAAGAAGTGGTCTCAACCCCACTCCTCCTTCCTCCCTAGGTCGGCAGAGTTGCTCCCATGCTATCGCATGCATACCTTCTCGCCAGATGAAATTGGCGCATATGCTCTCCACATTCCGGATGGTGGCCACCGGAATCTTGATCGACTACAACCAGAACATAGCAATATCCGAAATGACCGACCTCACTAGCTCAATGCGGCCCCCAAAAGATAGTCCAGCTGCCTGACAGCCTTCCACTCTCCTTTGGGCAAACTCCACCAGGCTTTGGCAGTCTTGATCCCTAGCATAATTCACCGTCAAAGGTACCCCAAGATACTTAACCGGTAGTTCACCTTTCTCCACTCCCAGCGCAAAAGCCCTTTCCTCCTTGAGTGAGCAAGTCGAATTGAAGTAAACCCTGCTCTTCTCCCTATTCAGCTGAAGCCCAGACAGCCGCCCAAACTCCTCCATAATATCTGAAAGCGCACGTATCCCCCGCATAGAAGGCTGAAGAAGCACCAAGAGGTCGTCAGCATAAATCAAGTGGGACACCACCGGATTTACCAACCTGAAGAGATATATATATATATATATATATATATATATATATATATATATATATATATATATATACACCCCCAAACTATTGTCAAACCTCAACCGAATTTTCCACATTTCCTGAATCCCGATCTTTTCAACCTCGCCCGAATGCCGAACTTGTGATTATGGCAATTTAAGAGTAGTCCACCCAATCATCATTTGAACAATTCAAAAATATACAAGCTAGATAAGAATCCTTGGACAAGCAAATGTCTAAGGTAATGAAAAATGAAGAAGCGTTGTTTGGTACCAGAAAAGAACGTCCACGTGGTGAAATGTTGGACAAGTATACAAGAAGGACAAAGACTACAAAAATAAAACTGAGAGAAGTCTATAAACCTTGACGAGAATCCAGGAGTTGAAACACTTGCTTAGTATATTAAGAAACTACGACATGTTAGTATATGAAGAAACTACGAGTCCAGCATGTCAAAGCGAGAAAAAGAACCCAACACATATTCAAGATCTCACCAAGATAGTTGGGATCAAGACATGTCTAATATCAAGGAATTAAAGGACCAAGAAGAGGAGTAATAAAACATAACTCCCTGGGAACCACTCGAAAATTAGGGTAAGAATTTGAGTTCCTTCTCACCAGAGATCAATGGAGACCAAAGATCAATGGAGATGAGGACGAGGAGGGTGACGAAGACGAAGATAACAACAGCCATGGCAAGTTCTTGAAAAGTGATCAAGACTGGATTTCGAGATCGAGAATCAGTCAGGCGATCGAGATCAAGATAAGGAAACTCACATGGCATCAATCTTAAGCTTTCAAGCAGAGAAGCTCGAGTAACAGAGGAGATTAGGGTTCCTACGACGATCGATGGGTGATCCAGAGCTCAACAAGGGTTCTGTCGATGATTGGTAGTGATCCAGAGCTCAGCACTCTTGTCGAGCTCAATTCTCCAGTGACGGCGAGATCTCTAACAAGGACTCTGGAGGCGGTGAGGTCTAGATGACCAGGTACACTTGGAATTTAGGGTTAGCGGATTTGGTATTCATGTTGGGATTTGGGAATTAGGGTTAGGAAATTAGGACATTTTGAGAAATAAATCTCTGATATCATGTTAGAACATGGGAATCAATGATTCATTAAGCTCTAGGCTTGAATATATATACACATAGAATCATGAGAGGGTGATCCTGTAACCGATGTGGGACTTGTATATACAGTATCTCTAACAATGATATCGATGAAATCACAAGGATATGTGATAATCTATCAGTAGGATTCCACAAGAAAGAACACGGACAACTCAATCATTTCGTTCAACTCGAGGTGGAACAAAAGGAACATATTCATGTAAGATTCCTGTAACCAATGTGGGACTATATGTACAGTATCTCTAACAATGATATCGATGAAATCACAAGGATACAAGATAATCTATCAGTAAGATTCCACAGAAAAGAACCCGGACAACTCAATCATTTCCTTCGACTCGAGGTGGAACAAAAGGAACATATTCATGTGTAGTAAGAGAGCAAGTACCCCATCACAAGACAGTAGTAATGTGAGAGTGACAGATAATAGACTAAGTGTAGCATAAGAGAGTGGTGTAGCTACTAAAAGTGTGGAAGAGTGTCCTACAAATGTCGTACTCTACAAGTTTCCACCACTAAAAGTACACTCAATGGTCTACCACGTCTTCTACTCAACAACAAGATCCGCAGGGATCATATGTTAGTGTTTGTGTTGATACATGATATGGGCCATATGGCCGATCTGTTTGGATTTTGAGAGTATGATGGCAGCTTTAATTGGCTCATGCAATCACTTTTATGTTGATATTACGAGTGAAGTTGAGGCATAACATAATAATGTGCTATTAAAACAGCAGTCACCTTGACAGCTTGACAGAGATGGGTGAGTAAAGCAGTAGGAATTGGACGACAGAGTTGAAGAGAATATCTAGTACCTACTACTATCCTATGTTTTAGGGTATCAATAAATAATTACATATATATTAGACCATAAAGAAGATCAAAGTGACATGTTCATGGCAGTCTTGGGTGCATGGTAAAAAATGCTGCTTTACCACACCATAGTGCAGGCAATAAAATGCTATATGTTTGCACCCCAAAGTTATTTAAGAGAATGAAATAATGAAATTGCCGTGTTCCAAGAAGAGCTTAGGAATCTATAAAAATTGCAATAAACATCCATATGTTGACAAACGAATGAAACACTTATATAGCAAGAATGATTGGAAGATGAACAAATTATCTCACCTATACATACTGCATGCAAATAAAACATAAAAGGGGTTCTTTAGTGTAAATAAATATCTGCAATGATAAGAAAATATATGAAAGGACGAGAAGATGACCACTGAATGCTGAGGAAGCTTCTGAAGCCGTAGAGTCACTTCTGTAATTATACCCAAGGTGCCTTCACTTCCAATTATCAAGCGTGTCAAATCATATCTAAAGATAAAAATAAAAAATACTAATTAATTGCCTTGAGTAGGTTACATATTCTCAATTCTCAATAGAAAATAACTTCCAGATAAATATTCTCAATAAAAAATAACTTCAAGATAATTCTTTGAAGTCTTAAATATGTACTTGCAAAGAGGACAATGTTTAATGAAGAAAAAAATACACATAAAATTGGCCTAATTTAGCTTACCCAAATTTTCCCCGAGAGAAAAAATTCAACAGTATCTGCGTCATTATCAAAAGGGAAAAGCAAGAGAGCTAGTGACCCAGTTGGAACTCATTATTCTTCCAAGTTAAATTTTAAAACTACATGATAAGTCACAGAAAAGTGCCACCAAATGAAGAACTAACAAAAGAATGTGATAATTAACTACTATATAGGATTGAAACCATTTGCATCACTAAACAAATATGGAAAACAGATGCAGGTAGTTTTCTCAAATGAGCCTATAAGGCCAACCATAATGGTATGGGCTTGGTATAAGAGATTTTTATTCCTCGAGGAAAACAATGTTAAACATAGGACAGGTGCCACATATACAGTTAGCTTTAAAGTAGAACAAGACCTTCAGACCATAGTTTGCAGGATCGGCCGATATGGCCGATACCGATACGGTTTGGCAAGTCCCGATCCAATACCGACCGATAACCGATATTGACCGATATCGACATTGGGGGTCTATGTTTTGGTCAATTCGGCAAAGAAAATTGAACGAAAAAGACCAATCAACAAGGGTGTAAAAGTATAATAAAGTTGTAAAAGCATGTAAAAGAAGAAAAATTATCTATGACATGTAAACCAATCGGCAAGAGTAACTACTATTTCATTCAATTTTAAAACTACTAAGAAACAACACTAAAAATACTTAAAATTATGCCTAAATGTATAAAATATATTTTCTAAAATGTTAATAATTTATTATTAGTTATTTGTTTTCCGATATCAAAAATCCGGTACTCCGGTTCGAAACTGCCGATATTGTTGATACACGATACCGATACTCATAGGAATGGTCCGATACCGATATTGTGAACCTTGCTTCAGACATCAAAAGAACCTTTACCACCAACATTTAAAAAGATATGTCATCAGATTATGTAATGAATTCCAGCAGAATAAACAGCATAAATTTATTTGCACAGAACCATGGTTTCAGATGAATCTCTAAATGAAGAAAGGCTATATCCGAATAACCAAAAGAATTTATTCCCTACCAAAGCTCAATAATTCCTATAAAAATTATTACTTGTTTTTCAATTATAAATTGAAGGCCTATAAACCTAAAATGCATAACAGAAACAAGAAAACCTTCATTCAAGAATCTTATACTCGGTTATACCAATCCATACTAGAGAGGTCCAGTGCCTAAAATACATCAAGAATAAACATAAATAGAATTGCAGATAGAGGAACATTGAAGTTATGCCATCATCATCATGATGCAAACCTTCTATTATCAGAATGAATTGGGCTATGGGTCAAGTGAAGATCCAAAATAATATTGACAAAGTAGTTACGACTGGCTGTCAAATTGACCTCAACCATCATGCTGGTACAATATTTAGGCCAAGGTATTTAAGCAAAAGAGAGAACATAAAATCTAGAAGATCAGTTGGCTTGTAAGTAGAGCAACATTATGGTCATGTAATTTAAGCTCATGCAACCAAGCAGCATCCTCCAAGTTCCTGATGATACTATTAGCTATATTGAATAGCATTCATCTCCATGACACAAACCAAAGAGCGAAAAGGATCAGCATTCCCGAGTAAAAAGATGGAAGAGAAAAGAGTGAAAAATATTTGGGAAGGATTTGCATCACCTTCTGTCCCTCTAACATTTGTCTTCATGTCAAAGAGACATACTTCAATTCCACTTTCCTTTCTTTATCACCTCGACTCATTGCTCTACGTCTCCAATGTATTATTTTACAATGGTTCAAGAATCAAGATGATGTTCACTGATTAAAATGGGGCCGAGATGGAGCAACAGAAAGCTCCACCCAAAAATTGAAACTTTATATAACCGACTGTCGACTTGACGTTAACCCTCTACGTTCTTGTCAAATACCTAGCTAGGTAACTATGAACAAGAGAGGGTGCCATAAAATAGAGAAGGATGGTTGGCAGGTAGGTAGACCGACAATTTTGGTCATGCAATTTAAGCTCATGGAACCAAGGAGCATCCACCAAGTCCCCTAGACTATGAAAGAGTCTAGAGGAAGAGGGAAGATGGTACAGTTTGCAAAGGAAATTGCATTCATTTGTAGGGCATAAGACAGAGCAAAAAAGAATAGACTTTCCTACTGAAGTTCTGACTAGTTAATAGGTAATAGACCTCTAGGGCATATGACAGAAAAATAATGACTTCCCTACTGATGTTCCGACTACTTAATCAGTAATAGACCACCAAATATTATCCATATTCATATGTCAAGCACTTCCATTTATTCCATTTACAGCTCCAAATATAATTGAAAAATCTCCCCCACAAATATGCTTCCAATTATACAATTGAGATAAATTCGTTAAGCTACCAAACATTCATCAAGTCCAATGCATAATCTACCTATTCTCCCAGATAAATCCGTCTCTCATGGTGAATAAAATCATGAATGTTAGTGTTAGTTATTTCTATGTTAGATTTAGTATTTCTATATACCTTTTTAGTCCCACGTCGATAATATCCATATGAGGAAGGTTCTCCCCCTATCTATATGTACCCAAAATAGCTCAATAAAGTACCATTTTTAAAACATGCAATTCTACATTCTACTACCAACTTTTAATCAGGATTTTTATAACATAATCTCCCCTACCTAGGCTAGGAACAGGTTGTCTGTGTTGATTTTTCATTGTTTGCGTTTGATGCATCCTTCCTCGATCCAATCCTGAGAGGCGATCTCTATCACATGCTCCACTCAAGTTGATCGTCGGTCCCACAGTCCTTTTACCCTTGTAGACTGCTTCTCCAGATACTTTCTCACTCGGTTACTACCAAAATATCTTGACTCTCCTCCTTTAATATTTAAGTAAATAGCGTGTCCATGGAGAATCAAATCACTGACCTAACTTCCCGTGTCTTTATGCCCCAATACATGATGACTTGGTTCATTGTGTGTGTGTGTATATATAAAGTACTTTTTATGAGTCCGTCTGGAGGTCGACAGTGCTAGGGTTCATTCAGATTTGGATAAGGAAGTGACAGCCTCTAGCTGATGATGCGATAGGCGATGGGGTGGTGATCGGGATGATCGGTCATATGGTCTCACGACGACGGGGACGTCGGCGTCCGGCACATCCTAGCCATGGCTGGATGCCGAATTCCTTCCATGGCAGAGAGATGAAGGGGCTTACGCAGGATGAGCCTGGCATTGGGGGTTCTTCGCCAAAGTCCAGCGAAAGCACGATGGTGGAGAGAGGAGCTTGGTCGGCAAGAGAAGAGAATGCTAAAGAGGCGGACGACGACCGAGAGGAGGAGAGGGAAGAGCTTGCATCTTCCACCTTCTAGAGGAAGAGGGCAGGGGGAGCAGGGAGTTTCCTGGACGGGCTGGCGAGTAGACCATGTCACATCTCACTCCCTAGTACCAGGGCCGGACAAGTGTTCTGTATTTTTCCTCACTCATCTAGGTGAAGATCTCGAAAGCCACACCTATTTTAGGCTAATTTGTGTAAACTTGTAGTTATCCAAGATGATCTTAATCTTCAATTTGTTGAACCAATCGTGGTCGATGGAGAAAGGATGGTAGAAATAACAGACGATGACATGATGGAAACGGAGGAGTATTGGAAGAACACTATAGTCATGTATGTAATGCGAGAGTAACCATTTATTGGTCATCTTCGAGGTTTTGCACTATGGGAATGGTGATCTAAAGACGAGATAGAGTTCTTCTCCCGTGAGAATGGATTCTACTTTGTTAAGTTCGCCTTAACAGAGGATACGGACATGACCTTATAGGGAGGACCGTGGTTGTTTGATGAAAGTCATGTTGTGCTTCGGCGATGGAACCCGGCCACAAGCTTTGAGTAGGACAAATTATCTTCAGTTCCAGTCTAGATCTGTTTCCCACGGCTCCCCCCACCATCAACTATGGAGGCAACATTGATACTCCTTTGCGCACACCAATCCACTGCGAAGAGACTTCGACCGGAGTATGCTCGTATTTTTGTAGAGATAGAGGCCACGGATCCTCTCCCGCGAAAGATTAGGCTTCGCCTATCGAATAGAATAATAGTAGAGCAGCCCATTGATTATTAGTGGTGTCACCGGTGTGCAAAACCTGCAAGAGTTTTGGACATTTGTTGATCAGCTACACGGTTGATCAGCTGCACGAAGGAAAAAGGAATCGGGTTAGACGCGAATGGGACTACTAATAACCAGATAAAAGATGGCGTTCAGAATAATCAGAGGGAGGAAGGAGGAGGTAATCAAACAACAAAAATGGAGGAGGACGCTAACCTCGGCCAACCATCGCAAGGAGATGCAAACTTACAGCTTAACATCGTTCTGAACGAACATGAGAAAGACATTGAGGATGATTTTTCTCCTTTGATCCCACAAAGTTAAGACAAAGGATGTAGGTGGCTACTCTACTATAGTTATTGATGATAGTGTGACTGAGAAGTTCAATGTCTCGACTCCGAATGAGACGAGTAATGGAATTATTGTGCCAACTTAACACGGAACTATTTGGCAAACTTTCTCGTAATGGAGAGGACGGAATTTAGAAGAACGAGGGACATGTTCAAATTTCAAAGGCTCGGCTCGCAGTGCGCAACCGCTATGGGCGAAGAGGATAGAATTGAAGGTCCAAGAGGCTGCCAGATCGTGGGAGTATGACCAAAACTGCTCTCGAAAGACTACTCATTTGCATGTGAGCTCCTGGACCTCTAAGTGAGTCCACAAAGTTTATCAGAACCGACAATTTCGTGGTTTGATTGCGGGTTGAATTTTGGGAGGGGGGGAGATATATGAAGTATTTGTAATGTAGGGTTAGGGTGACGATCACTCATGTCGCGGGTAATACTCACAGGAAGGTTCAATTGTAGCAGCCTTTTTTCGATGATTATATACAAACGTCAAGGCTTCCTAGCTCCAGTGGCTAGCATGTGGAGATATAACGCATCATGGTTGGATGGGTACGTTCCACGGGGAAGTGGATTATTTCTTCCAATTAATGGTGGAAACATATATATATATATATATATATATATATATATATATATATATATATATATATATATATATATATATATATTTTTTATATATATAAATATATATATATATATATGTATATATATATATATATATATTGAAAAATATATATATATATATATATATTGAAAAAAAAGGTAATTCTATTAAATTAGGAAATAAAGTACACGACATCATCCAGGATCACTGTCCCAAAACTGCTACATCATGATCAATGTTTCTAACGATGCCTATCATCGGAGTCATAAGCCCCTCGAAAATCCGTTTATTCCTTTCCCTCCAAATGTGTCATACCAGTCTGATCCGCGCTTCCCACTTCTTCCCTCTGCTTTTACAACTGCTGATATGCACCATGATATCCCTCCATGCTCGAGACCCCCCCTATCTGTAGTCCTAACTTCTGACCCTGCTCTGACCAGACATCCCATGCCACCTAGCAGGAAAAGAATAAATGGGGCATATTGTCAGGTTCATGTCCACATAAGATACACCCATGTCCTACCATAGTAACCCAAATCTGATGAGTATCTAGAGTGAGAAGTCTGCCAAAACACAGCTTGTAGAGACACGAAACTTGCGTGTCATGCCCTTTACCCAGACCACTTCCCCCATTCCCAAACCTGATGGTGAACTCGAAAGCCATTGTACGCCGCCCTGGAGTCGAAACAAGCATCTCTCGTACAATCCCAAGCCCACATATCAGCCGCCATACTGGAGTCAATCCGCACCCCCCCCCAATCTCCCTATTGGAGCACCTAACATGCCCATGCAACCTCGGCGCCCACTCTCCTGGGCGCAGTAAACTGCTGACCTTCTCACGTCGATCTTTCCAACCCGCCACCAGATGCCCATGCCGCTCCCCCAAAGACTGACGAAAAAACCATGGATCACGCCAAAGATCAGTTGACCGACCATCTTTGATGACCCGGTGAATCAAGTATCTCAGTTTTTCTCGGTAAAGACACATTTTTGAAAATAACTGAATCATTGTTGTTAGCACGCACACTCCAGAAATTATTCTTCTTCACATACCGACTTCTCATCCATATGGCCCAAATAGAGTAAGTAGCCAACACCTTCCATGTTAATTTTAGACCGACCACATCTCGAAGGGTGCGAAGATTAGACAGTCCCACCCCACCTTCCATCCTTGGGCGGCATAAGGTATCCCACCTGATCCCATGAAGTCCCCCCCTCCAGATGAATTTTGCACAAGTCTTTTCGATTATTTGGATAGTCGAAATAGGAAGGAGGATTGCCTGAAGCCAAAACCGTACAATAGATGTAATGACTGCACGAACCAGCTCAACCAGCCCCGCGAAAGATAGCCTCCGCCAACCCTCCGGTCGCCGCTGTGTATATTCCACCAGATTTTGACACTCCATATCCCGAGCATAATTTACCAACAATGGTACACCCAGATACTTCACTGGCAGCTCTCCGCGTTCGATACCCAGCATAGGCGCCCTTTCGTTCTGATTTGAGCAATGTAAATTGAAATATACTTTACACTTTTCTAGATTCAGATGAAGTCATGTTAGTTTAACA
Source organism: Iris pallida (assembly GCA_029216955.1). Lineage (NCBI taxonomy): Eukaryota > Viridiplantae > Streptophyta > Magnoliopsida > Asparagales > Iridaceae > Iris > Iris pallida. Next base: position 15,002,949 of record JANAVB010001800.1, read on the forward strand.
AACTGAACCATAATATCAACAAGCTCATATAACCCTATCCACGTAGGGGCCATAAACACCAAAAGATTGTCCACATAAATCAGATGAGAAACATGGGACTGGACATGTTTATATAGTGGAGTAATCCGCTTCTTGATCACTGCTGAGTCCAGAAGACACGAAAAATATTCCATAACTATAGTAAACAAATACGGGGAAAGAGGGTCTCCATATTGAATACCTCTATTGCTTCTGATGAACCCATATGGTTGTCCTTCAATTATAACCAAGAATGTTGGAGTCAAAATGTATTCACGAACCATATCAACCCAAGCCCTATCAAACCCCATCTCCAGCATGATATGACAAACGAAATCCCGGTTGATCGTATCGTATGCCTTGCGAAGATCCAATTTGATGCAAGACTTGATGCCACCAATCTTGTTGAAGTTACGAATGAGTTCATGAGCAAGCAAGTTATTCTCGGCAATGTCGCGGCCCTTTATGAAGGCCGCCTGATTTAGGGAGATTAACTCCTGCATGATATCCTCCATACGACGGCACATCAGATGAGTAATCACTTTATACAAGTAATTATAGCACACTATGGGCCGAAAATCCGCTAATGTTGTAGACCCCTCCTTCTTTGGAATGAGAGCAAGGAAAGTATGATTCAGTTCGCGAAGAAGACGCTGGTTACCAAAGAAATCTATCACCACCTCCAAAACTGACGCTTTCAACTCCTCCCATGTGTTTTATACAAATTGCTCCCAAAACCATCTGGCCCCGGAGCCTTATTAGGATCTGCCTTCATGACAATAGCTTCAATTTCTTACATCGTCATTGGAGCCAAAAGGTTCTGGTTACCAAAAGAAGTAACCCTCCGCTTGCATACCACTTCAGGAAACTTAGTTAGATAATCAGATTGATTATATAGCTCTGAATAATACCTGACAGCAGCCTCTTTAATGCCCGTTGCATCCGCAACCATCTGCCCATCCGGACCAATAAGCTTCCCAATATAATTTCGGTGTTGTCTGAAACGGACGATGTCAGAGAAAAATTTGGTGCACCTGTCACCATCTTGCAGCCACGCGCAATTTGCCCGTTGGGCTATCTCCACCTGCTCCTGTAGACGGAATAATCGTACCAGGTCCCCGAGTTTCCGCTCCTCCGCTAGTATAGGGTTGAGAATGTCTGCTTGCAAGCGGTCTTGTATCTCCCGTAACCGTTGTTCCTCTTCCAATACTTGCCGAGTAGGAGAGGCCTTCGCCCAAGATTTTAAACCCGACTTGACCATCTTCAACTTAGAAACCAGACGAAATTGGGGGTTTTCATGGACTACTAGCGACAATCCATTCTGAACCACAACTGAGTAACCATCAATAAGTGGCCATTTGTTGTTGTACCTGAAGGGGCGACCACGAGGCTTACTTCGTTCCACCAGCCGCACACACAGCGGACTATGATCGCTCATACCTGCCGAAAGACCCTCAGCATACACCGTTGGAAATTTGTCCAGCCAGGCGTGATTGACCAGGGCGCGATCCAGCTGACACGTAATACGATTTCGAGTGGCCTTATTATGCCAAGTCCACATGTGGCCTGTCCTTCCCAGAGTCTGCAAGCCAGCGGACAGAAGACATTGTTGGTAATCCTGTAGGATCGAGTCCGGAATCTCTCTACCCCCAACCTTCTCATGTTGATATAACACCGCGTTGTAATCACTCATGATTACCAACGGAACTTGGTACTGTACGTCTGCCATGACGCTGACACGAGTAATGTCATGCCATAATTCTTCTCTCCTCCTGTCATTATGGCCATAGGCCGCACCAAATAAGAAGGATAGACCTCCTTTATTAGTAAATAATAACACAATTAGTTGTTCAGCCACGAGCACCAACTGTACATCCCAGCAACTGGAGTCCCACCTGACCCAAATATGCGCTATGCCACATATTTGAAGATTATGCACATGAAGCCACGGCAAAGAAGTTCTCAAGGTTATGAAAAGTGCTAGACACCAGTCGGACGGGCACCTTCCGCCTAGCGCCTAGCGTCTAGCCTGCCTAGGAGGCCGCCTAGATCTAGGCGGTTCAAAAAAATAAAAATAGTCCAAACAAATGTACTAAAATTTATAGAAAAATTCATAAAACTCCAAAACATGCATGGTCGAGCATTAGGAGGGCTAGGCGGCCATCTAAGCGGGCATCGGGCGGGCATCCGACGCCTAGGCGGCCGCCTTTTAGAACAGAGGGAGTTCTCCTAGATAACATATCCAGAGATTTAATCTTTGTTTCTAATAAAGCAACTATAGTGGATTGCTCCTTCCTTATCATCTCGCTACATTCCTTCCATCTTCCAATAGAACAGATACCACGGACATTCCATGAGATCAACGTCATGGATTCACCTCAGTATCCCTATTAGGACCATTAATGATGTCAGTTGGGGCATCAACAGTCTCTGCTGGGGCAATATCCGTCAACTCTTCGTCTCCACTCTATGGCTTAGGCAGCTCCGTACGAACCTCCTGCCACCTAGGATTGTCAATACAAAGTGCCTCCCAACTTCCTTGAACATCATAAGTAGAGAGACCCGCATCATCATGCGGAGCAATGGCGAGCCTCTTTCGACTCGAGTTGCCCGCATAAGCAACCGAGGAACCACCCTTCATATTGCTGCTACGATTTCCATTCCGGCGTGGTCCTCCTCTTGCATACCCAACAACCTCTTTATAACGCACTGCAGCAGCATCAGAGTTACTCCGCAGGTCAGTATTGGCAGCCTGGAACACAAGCCCTCGACCAACGTTATTTTCTATCGCCGTGTCCGCCTGGGCATCCCCAACTGTATGTCTTTAGCCGCTCCCGAACCATCCCTTCTAACCGCCCTATTTAATCCAATATCTATTTCTATGTCCATTCCCTGATTGGTCCGATCGTCCGACGAAGAGAGAGTATTCATGTGTATCCCCCGCCGCTGCTAAATCAACCGTCCCATTGAGAGCGGGATCCTGATCATTCAAAGCCGCCTTACAATCCCTAGGAGGGTGTCCAAAGCAATGGCAAATAGGACACGTAGATGGGACCCATTCGTACTCCACCCGTTGAGAGTACACTTTTTCTGAAGGTACCTCGTATTCCAAGAAACGAGAAAGATCTCTCTACAGAAATTTCGACAAATACTCGAGCATATCCCAGTCATGTCCTATATGCAATCGCCTCATCGTCTTTAATTGGGATCCCCACCATACTAGCCAACTTGGTTATCATACCAATACCCCAATAATTGATCGGAAGCTTCGAAAACCGGATCCAAACTAGAACCAAATGTAAAACCTCCCTCTCACAGCGACGACCTTGCATCCACGTCTTCATAATGATTAGCGACCATCAAAAGTCCACGGCCCTCCTTGAAGTATTTTGTCCATATCCTCAATCAAAGCAAACCGGACGTAATAAAAACCATTATCCCTAGCGAAGAATTCAATGTTTCCCTTAGGGCGCCACACCCGCTTCGCATATGCAAGAATCTGACTGTAAAACGGCCGGTAACCTAGTAAATAAAGTACCACCGTGTTACTCCAGTATTCTGTTGTTTCCGTAAGATCCTCGTCAGTGAACATAGCACGTTCACCTGTCCCAACTTTCTTTGGAGGTACAAACTGCATATGTCCAGCGCCCATACTCGAGCCAGAGCGACAACAGTCTGCCCAAGATTTGTTGACCACCCAATCAACCAATGGCTGCTTGCCCTTCTCTGCCACGTAGCCCGCAGAACTCCATTAATACCCGATCGCACTCCCTCTTGTCTGCCTCCAGAAGGAGATCCCACCGGTCGTGCGCCTCTGACATCCGGTTGTAACTCCCTGAATCATATTTGGTGAATTTTGGAATTTTTCTAATTTTCTTTAGATTTAATATTGTTTTCTTACGAAAACCTAATTTCGATTGAATAAGTTGACTAAAATGAATTTTTGGTGTTAATGAATTTTCCTAAATTTGAAAAGTATTTTTGAATACTAATTTGAAGTCCTAATGATTTTATTTATTTTAGGAATTGTTTTGCTAAATTGAAACAATTTTGTAGCTAAATGAATATCTATATATAAGTATTCGATTTCATAATAATAATATTATTGATTTCTTAATAATATTATTTGAGAGACAAATAATATTATTAACCATTTTCGGAATTATTTATTAGTAAGTATTAAAGAAGAACTGATTTTATTAACAGTTGGTAATTATTAACTAATTTTGTAATTAGGAAAATCTGTTAGAATTTATATTTGAAAATCTGTTTCTATTTGATTTTTTGAAAATCTGTTTGGAAAACAAATTTGAATTTGAAAATCTGTTGAATATTTAGTTATTCTCTAAACTAATTCAGTTACAGTTTACACTATTGCCCCCAGATCTAATTTTTATTACAGCTCTGCCACTCCTCCACACACACACATAATATTTTATTATTATAAATACTGACAGTGTGTCAGTGCACAGTTCTCAAAAAAAATCACTGACACACACAGCCTCTCTCTCTACTCTCTCTCTACAATTTCTCTCTTTCTCTCTCCTCTCTGGCCTCTCGGCCGAGCACTGCTGTGCTCCGCCGTGAGTTCGCCGCGCCACCACCGAAGCCAGAGCTCCGCCGCTCGCCACCAGTCCACCGGCCGAGCTTCTTCGCCGTCAACGCTTCGACGTTCGAGCTTCCCTCGGAGGACGTGCTGCCTCCTTGAAGTGTGAGCCGTCGTCTCGACTGTCGAGCTCACCTCGACTGTCGAGCCACTGTCGAGCCTTGAAGACCGCGATGCCAGTTCGAGCCGTATGCCCCATCGGTCCCCGTGCTGCTCCTTCGGAAACCGAGCCGCTTCGAGCTTCGTGCGCCTCTTCGAGTCTCGTGCCGACCCTTCGAGTTCTGCGTCGACGTCGAGCCACCGCCGAGCCACCGCCGGAGCCACCGAGTCGTCACTGGATCGACCCAGATCTGGTCGATTTGGTCGTCCCAGAGCCGCCGTCGACCGGATCCACTGCTCGGACCACCACAGCGCTGTCGTGGATCGACTTCCCCGCCGGTTGGGTAAGTTTTCATCTCGATCCTCTCGAACCCTCTCTTTTTTTTCTCTGTTGTTCTCAGGGTTAAGGTTTTGCATTTGGGGTGGACTTAGAGGTTTGGTTCAGGCGTGAGGAAGGAGTGAAGCTAGGTCGAGCTGAGGAAGAAGGAAGTAAAGAATAGAAACTAGGGTTTCGGGTTGGGAAAAGTCTGAGGAAGAAGAAGGCTCGGATCTAGGGTTTCACCTAGGGTGTGTGGTCGGGCTAGTAAAGAAGAAGAGACTGGAGAGGATGACCTAGAAACTAGGGTTCGGCTGGAGAAATGGACCTAGGGTTAGGGTTCCACCGGGTTGAAGAAGAGGAAGAAGACGAATGGGGAGGGGGAAACTAGTTCTCGAATGCTCGGTTGGATTTGTGAGAATTATGAGAAGAGGAGAGAGAAAAATGGATTATATGGTGGGGTATTGGGCCGGGTATGAGCTGAGGAGTGAGTTTGGACTTTAGTCCAAACTTGTGAGAAAATAATTTGTTTGATTTAAGTAGTGGAAATTTAACAGAAGGGTGGGCCGGGCTGAGTACATAGAAGCCGGGCTGGATTTAGAAATAGAATTAGAAATGAAGGGATTTTATTCAATTATGTGGGTTGTGTGTAGGCTTGGCCTGTATAAGCTGGGAGTTAAGAAATTGTAGTAGTTTTAACTTTTAAGGCTGGAACAGTGTGGACTGGCCGGGTTAGTTAAAGAAGTTGGACTCTGGACTGTCAACATTAGTGTTAACTAGATAATTTTTGATAGTCTTTAGTAGTTTTCTAATCTCATATATATAATTAATGTTCAAATTTAGTTCTAAATGACTATTTGGAATAATATTACAGTACTCTAAATATCTATTAAATATGGTAGATGGTTAGCTGCGAATACTTTTCTAAAAATATTATTTTGCAAAAACATGGTTAAAATATTTACTTTGATTAAGCTAATATATGGAATAGTAATTAGTTAGTAATATTTAAAATATCTGGATAAAGTTTTATATATATATAGTTTTTAAATATTGTTAGTACTAGAAATAGTTAGTTTGGCCAAATATGTATAAAATTCTTATCTAGTGTATATATAGATATTTTTGTTAAAAATATATATATTGCTAGCATATATGTGATATTTTAGTTAAAATTGTTTTTCCATAAATATGCTAATATTAATTGTTACATATTATTTGATAAATATTTAGATAATAATCCTATTATCATTATCTTGTAAATAGTTTTGCTAGTAAGTGTCTTCTAAAAAAAATGAATTCCTACTAAATATAGTAAAGATATTTTCAAACTATTTTAGTAAAATAGTTAGCTATAATATGACAATTGGTAAAATTAGTATTTTAGCTAATTAGCCTTTAGCTAATTGACTTGATTTTAAACCCTAACAACTTGTACCCAAATATATACCAGGTGATCATTTACCTCCATGCAGTACTACTCTCGTGCTTCCAAGACGAGGCAAGTACACCGACTTAACTTTTACTTTATCTTTCTGTCTTACATTCATGTGCCATGTTCTCATATCAGACACGAGATACACACGATTGTCTTGTACCTTGTTCATTGCATTGTGAGTCATTGTTTATTGCGGGAATTGGGAGAAATATTAGCTTTTGTGTGACCACACCCAACATAGGTATTGTGGATAGCCTAATTGTACACTTCACGTACGACGAAGCCGGATCTTGTAGAATTGATTGATTTATTGATTGATTGTGGTCCTTAGCCGGTCACACATTAGTTAATATTTCAAAATGTCACACTTGTATTGATTGTCGTATTCATTGTCTTGTTCATTGATAGCCGTGTTCATTATCTTGCATATTGATTGTCGCGTCCATTGCCTACAGTTTACATTTCATTTCTGGTACCATAGTTTTATTTTCAGTTCTGGTATTCTGGTTTCACCTTGTATTCTGTACTACAGATTACATTGTATATTGTTCTTGTCGAGGTTGTACTTTGCTCTTTTCCTGACAGGATACGTTGCAGGTGAGCTTGAGGCCACATAGAGCATGTGATTGCATTGGATATTGCGGGATTTATTTATTTATTTTTCTGGAGATTATATTTTTATGATTTCATCATTGTATATTTTATTTGACCGGATGTCTCCGGGTGACTTTGTACTAAATTGACTTGATGGATATTGGTGATCTTTCTGGGAACGTTATATATAGAAGCTGTGGATGTTTACATTACATTGTGACGGAGTTTTCCTTAGTATTGTACAGCTTACTTCGTCGTGTCCATCGACGAAGGCTGGACGTGTCCGACTCGTGTCCGATTATTCGGGAGCGGGTCATGACACCGGTACACGAGGGCCCATAGCCACCCTGGGACGTCGTTCCCCCATCGATGATGTAACATCCCGCAAAGACCTCCCCCCGTCCGACAATCATCTTGGCGGCTAAGTTTTTCCTTACGAACCCCATCCAAGGCCCGCACACTCCGTCGTCGGCACACGGTTGTCCATCCGTCGCCTCATCCTGCGCCTGTGTACCGCCGCTTCCTCCTTCACCGAGCTGCACCCATGGGTCCCAGGCTAACGCCTCTAACCCTAAAATGCCTCCAGGAGCAGCTGTCACGTCCCGCTTCCGAATAATCGGACACGAGTCCGACACGTCCAGCCTTCGTCGTTGGACACGACGAAGTAAGCTGTATCAATGCTAAGAAAAACTCAAAAGTCACAAGGTAGATAAAAATCAACACAGCATCTATAACGTCCCATACAAATCTCCACAATCATCCAAGTCTTTTACAATGTTATCCGGAGACGGATCCGGTAAAATAAAACATAATAATGAAATCAAAATACAAAGTACAATATCCAGAAAAACAAATGAAATAAATCCTGCAATATCCATGACGTCCTAATGCTCAAGGCCTCAAGCTTACCTGCAACGTATCCTGTCAGGAAAAGAGCAAAGCACAACCACGACAAGAAATAATATACAATGTAATCTGAAATACAGATTACAAGGTGAAACTAGAGTACGAGAACTGAAAATAAAACTATAGTACCAGAAGTGAAATGCAAAACTGAAGACAATGGACATGACAATCAATATGCAAAGGAAATAAACACGACAATCAATGAACAAGACAATGAACACGACAATCAATGCAAGCTTAGAATTTCTCTCTAGACTTCTCAAGAACTCCAGCCCCAAATACAAGCCCTAACCCTAGAAAACAAGAGAGTTTCAAGAGGATCGAGGCGAGGTTACCTCGGCTGTGGTCGGCTCGATCTGGGAGATGGCGTGCTCTCAAGTGGCTCGGCAACGGTGAGATCCGACGGTCCTCGTCAGAATCTGGTGGTGCTCGGTTCCCGAAGAACACCCCGTCCACGAGGTGACCGCTCAGGCTACGAAGGGGCAGCGGGGACTTTGAGGCGTCGGCACATAAATCGAAGAGGCGGTGGCACGGTCTTCAAGGGTGGCGGGAGTCACGAGGTGATGGCGAGATCCTCGTGGCGGAGTAGTCGTGATCGGCGAGGAGGTCCCAGTCGGCTCGACGGTGTGGACTCCAGCGCAGTGGTGGTACTGTCGAGCTGCAGCTCTTCATCTCTCCGGCGGAGCAGAGTCTCCTGGTGGCTAAGTCGAGTCGTCGTGGCGATCGGTGTCCGATCTGGACACGGCAGGCAGGGTGGTGATGACGAGAACTCTGGTTCGATGGCGATCCCGTGCTCGACGAGGCGAAAGAACTCCGGCGCTATCCGACGAGGTCGCGGTGGTGTACGACGGTGGTCGACCAAGAACGGCAGTGACAGAGAGGAAAGAGAGTGATGATGTGACTGTTGTCAGAATTGTATTGGAAAACGTGTAATATTTATAATAAAATATGTGTGTGTCCACAGTAGAGAACAGTGGCAGTGTTGCAAATATGAATAGATCAGGGAGTGTTCTCCAAGCAAGGGCAGTGGCAAGTGTATGTAATTACAAACAGATCTGGGAGCATCAGTACAAGTTTGTAACCGAATATAACCAGTTAACTGATTTAGTTATAACTACCAGCTAGTTAATAACTAACTAATCAATTAGCAACTAATTAAATAGATTATTAACTTCTTAATCATAATTAATTAGAATAATGGAACCTATCTCAAATCCTCTCTGTTAACTAAAAGCTAATAGTCAAACTAACTAAAGCAAGAGAGATAATATTCAATATTTAACTAAAACAATATTTAAATAATAAAAATTAACTTTTAGTAAACAGGTTCACTAGGCAAGACAAATTCTTAAGATTTAAACCTTTATCTAAATATAAAATAATATTTTTTCTAAAAATGATAGTTAACAAACCATTAGAACTTTAGAATAAATTTAGAAAAATACTTTTTGTTAAAAATAAATCTGTATCTAGAAAACAATATTATACTCTTGAATATAAATTTTGAAAATCTCAAAATTCACCAAAATTAGTTTTAGGGAGTTACAGCAGCCACCTGCATCTTTATATATATGTTTGATGTAGGACTAAAAATGAGGTACATAGTGATACCAAGTCTAACAGTGGGTATTTGAATTTTCAACATTTTCCTTAAATGATTATATTTGTGCATGAATGGTACAAGGTTTGACAATGGAGTCTTATGAAATGGGCTTGGCTATGGTCGCTACATGCTTGTAGCATTCATGCCTCATATAGCTGTTCTTCTTCTCTTAAAAAGGTTAGATTCACTTTTCATCCATCATGAGCAAGCCATGTCAAAAGAAGAATACCACTACGTCAAAAACTGAAGCTCTTAATATCTACTTTTCTCTCACACAAAAAACAGGTATAATGTTTTTGACTTCCTATAAAACATTTCAAACTCTTATGCGAAATTTGTAGCTAACGTAACAATTAAGGCACCAGGGAGATTAGTTGATGATGATGATGTGATAATGGCAATCAACTTTAAGAAACCAATGTGACACCCTGAAACTATCTTAACACCTTACAAAAACTTAAGGTCATTGCATTCTACATCACTTCAAGGATTTAAACCAAGGTTCCCGGTGTCAGTATCCGGTATCGGACCTTTCCTATGATTATCATGATCGGTAGTATCGGCAGTTTCAGATCGGAGTATCGAATTTTTTGGTATCAGAAAACAGATAATTATTAATAAATTTTAGACATTTAGGCATAATTTAAGTATTTCCTGTATTGTTTCATATTAATTTTGAAAGTGAATGAAATAATAGTCACCCTTGATGATTGGTTTACCTATGATAGATAAGTTTTCTTCATTTACATGGTTTTACAATTACTATGCTTTTATATCCTTGATTCTTTTTTTTTTTTGTTCAATTTTTTTTGCCGAATTACTGGGAAAGAGACCGCCAATGTCGGTATCGGTGAGTATCGGTATCAGTCGGTATCAGATCGAGACATGTCAAACCGTATCGGTATCGGCTATATCGGATCTGTATCGGCCAATATTGCAAACTATGATTTAAACATGATCCTTGTGTAATGTAAATTATGTAAACAAACCCCTCCATCCTTCACAGTAAAATGGGCCCAAAATAGTCTCAAAAAATTGCACCCAAAAATATTGGTGATAATATTTTGATACTTAAAGGTCAAGAGATGGTTCAGCATACCCAGCTGCGCTCTTCCTAGCACGGGAACCAGTCTTGATAACTTCTCCATTTCCTAAAACAACCTGCATGGAAGATACTAGGAAGTCAAACCGCGCGACAAGCACAAGGTGAAGGTGAAGGACCAATATACCTGAAGATTGATGACATTATCTCGCATAGTACCGTACCTACAAATGATTGTTTAATCATGAAAATCATTTTACAAAAATAATCAACACGATCGAAGCAAAGAAGCTACATTCTCAGAACGAGTGCTTCCTAGCTAAAAAAATGATGTAAAAGATATGGGGCTGGAGTTTTTAAGATAATGGCATGAAAGATAATTGTAGTAACAGTGTTGTTTTCTTAATTCTTTGTTGGGTGGACATTGTTTTTGTTTGGAGATGGACTCGGGTGTTCATTTTCTTTCTTTCATGAAGGATCTAGGGACTTACCCAGTCTCCATATGCAGCCAGTAGCATTGCTAACCATGGCTATGAGTCTATGACGTAGAGCATCTCTTGAAGAAGGCTCACAAGATGAATTGCATGTACTATCAGTCTAAGCTCTGGTTTGGGACAGCCAAAAACCGATAGTAGAGGCAGCTTTTGACAGCAAGTTTCCACCTGCTTCCAAAAGCTGCCCCAAAGTTGAACTGGCTTTTCAAAAAGATTTTTGATAAGCTGTTGTTACCAAACAACTCTGGGACTGTTTTTTAGAAAATAAGCAGAAGCAGCCATTATAAGCAATCGCAAACCCAGCCCAACACTAATACAGGAACAGTCTGGTGTTTAGACAGAAGTCTGTGCAAGGTAGCTTGTTGCAAGAATGGTGTTTTCCTTTTTCATGGTTGGACCTTTTTTTTATTCTGGGGTGGGTGGGGGTGAGGGGAGCAAATACACGTAGACAAAACAAACACTAAGACATTTGGTTACAGTCTACCATAATTCTCTAACTTATTAATGTTGTAAGGAAACCAAATGAATTTCAAAAAGCCCTTATGCATATCAAGTGAGAAATCAATACGGTGTAAAAGATATTTCTACTAATCAAACAAAGAGGGAAAATTCAAGCACTATGGACGAAAGCATTCTCTGATTCCCTCACCAAACTCTCATCCAAAAAGATAAAAATCACTTCAAGTACACAGAATAAAACGTTAAAAAGGGTTGTCGCCGTTGCTGATATATGCCATGGACTCTGATGTTTTCCTGGTAGTCGTGGCTATCAACATGTTGTTGCTGTCATTAGCTTCGGTCTAATGCTGCTGTGTTTGGTATGTTATTTATTAACATATAACTCGAAGTGTCTCCTTACTAAAGTAGGAGGAGAAATACAGCAGGAGCAAACTTAGAGAGAGGAGTGAGTCAATGATAGAAATAAAGTTTGTAATAGGATGCATAATACAAGTACGTGGTTCTTACACAAAGCAATAGGAAGATAATCCAGAGCAGGAGTAAAGGTAGGAGGAGAAACAGGTTCCCGTGCCACTGTACCATGTCGTGGCTTCTTCTTGCTCATTCGAAAGGGTAAGTGATATAAGCCTCAAAGTCACTGTAGAAGGAACAGTGGGAAGGCTCATCTTGAGAAATAAGAGGACGAGGATGCTCACGTGGAAGAGAAAGAAGATGGTGGTAGTGGAAAGTAGGGTTGTTGCTTGAGAAAGGTGATGTTGACATATATAGTAATCTTCTAGTCAGAAGAAGAGAAGCAGATATATCCTTTCTGACTTATGAGTGCAATAATAGTCAACAAACATATATTTAGAAGCCTAAGGGGAGAGTTTTTAAAGCCAAGATCGAGATGATAAACAAAACATGTGCAGTCAAATACTTTGGAGACGAAAGAGAACAAGTTCTGCAAGGGAAGGAGAATAGAGATTGGCGGTTGAGAGTAGCGGAGAGCAAGCGATTAATAAGGTGGCCATAAGAAGAGCAGAGTTCTAAGAAGGGGTTCTCACTTTACATTAAAAATTGTTGAAATGGATAAGTGGTGATTTAGCGGTAGAATAAGAAATTGGTGCATTCTATTTGAAGTTAGTGTTGACAAGGATAACAAGAGAGAAATTATTTGAGATAGTTTGGACATATGAAATGTAGACTGCCGTTAGAAAGTGCGGTAGGCGGTTAGGAAGTGTGGTAGGCTGATAGCCTATTAGTAAGGTGTTACTACAGCTAGGGGTATACCAATAAAGTATATGCACTGAAGTTGGTTTAAAAAGATATGTCATTTGTTAATGCAAGGGAGGAGAGAACTCTTAATAGAGACCAAAAAATTTGGAACAAAGGCTTCCTTGTTACTACTCTCCCCGGCATAGGCCTGAGACTGATTCTTGCACGCCAATCCTCTAGTGTTACATTTTACGCATCTTTTCTTCAACAATCGTTCCTTCAGGTCAGGATCTCAATTAACTCCTAGTACGTGAATATCTTGGTTCATTCCACTTTAATATTGAAGGGCATATCATCCCCATAGGATTAGAATCTAGTTTCCCCGGTCCTTATGTCTTCAAGAGAGAGCTCAGATCTTTTTTATTACATCAATCACCCTGGACCATAGTCGGGTCTACTTATTTGCACATCGATTGTCGATTATTGCGTCATATGTAACTTTCTCGATCCGTCACTCGAGTCGATCTCCATTGCACGCTCTACTCTGATTGACCATTGGTACCACGATCCTCTTGCATGGGTAGATCACTACTCTGGGTCCGGCTCTCAATCAGTTTCCACCTGAATATTCTGGTTTAACTCCCCCCCCCCCCCCCCCCCCCCCAAACTCTCCCTTAATATTTAAGGGCATAATGCGCCCAAGGGGTTTCGAACCTCTGACCTGGATTCTCAGGTCTTATTCCTTCAAGCCATATATATATATATATTATTCCTTCAAGCCATATATATATATATATATATATATATATATATATATATATATATATATATATATATATATATATATATAGCATTTCCTTTCAAATTCAAGCCTAGGAAAAAAATTCATACAGTTACATCTATGCTTCTGCAACCAAAGAGCAACATAGAAGATACATCTTATTACTGAAAAGAATACATATGAAACGTGATTTGCTATAATGAGTTGCATTATCTCTATGGCATGACAGAAATCCAAATAGCAACACTGGAGCACATTGTAATACTAGGACCAAATATGAAAGTGGAATGATCCTAATGTGAATTGTTAGCTTGTTAAACTGGATTATTTTGAAGTTCGAAAATATCCAAGACATAATATAGAAAAAGGGTGAAGGTGGTTGGGCATACCAAAAACATATACCTCAAGAAATCCATGAAATATCTTATGGAGTCTGTAACTTGGTTCCATGGCTTCAAAAATATTTATTAGGACACATAAGCAATGGAAAGACAGGCCTCTTATTTCGGTCCCTCTTGAGAAAAACGGTTGTTCACATGATTGCTCCAAATTCCAATCACTTAAGGAGGACAATAGCTCATATAAAGAATGTTTGGTTTATACATTTTCTATATTTTCATCAAAATGATTAAAAAGGAATATCTGAAATTGTTGCCAATTTGCTTAGTATAACTTTAGGTTTTAGTTAGCATTATACTTTACAAATGGCTCGAGATGCAAAGTTTGCAGAGGTCAGTTTTATAGATATCAGTGATATCGGCCGATATATCGGTTTGAGGCCTAAACCGACATATATTGGCCATATATCTTGTATATAAAGTTTTGAGAAAAATGGCCGATTGGTACTCCCGATGTATTAATATCATATATTGAGGTGAATAAGCATTTTCAAGTTGGGTCGGGTTGGATTATATCCTAACCGGTAACAAACTTCTCGAGTAGGTTTATTAATACAGTATTATTAGTATTAGTAGTTTATAATTTTACAATTTACCATGTTATGATGTTACGTTAGAATTTTCTATTAGTTATTTAGTTTTAGCCTTTTAGGACACTATGATCATTTAGTACATCTAGAAATTTGAATTTGATAGGACATTTAATATATATAATATATTATATATTTATTGATATTTGACATTTCAATATGTCTCCGATATCCGACATCCGGTATCTCAAAACCCAAACCGATATGAACCCAACATCCAATACCTCGAACATTAGTAGAGGTTATTGCACAATGAAATTCAGCAGGAAAAGGATGAGATGATAATACTAGGACAACTTTAAGTGTCCTAAGTTTTATCTGTCTGCATAATTCAATTAATACTTATTACAGTCATAAATTGCTAATATCAGAACACTTCACTATTAAAACCATAATAACTCTTATCATTTCATTAAAAGAAAAATAAAACATCAACAGGGAACAACGATTTGAGGGTTGTATACCTCACAGCTAATGAACCCGAGCAACGTGTAGCACACATGCCTCCAATAGTTGCACCAGGTCCTAAATTGGAAAGGATGCAATTGATTAGATATGATACAGAGTCAAAATTTACCTTGTGCAGCAATTGGATTCTGGACAATAGAATGCGGCTTAAAAAATGATCACACTGTTAGGGGTTATTGGGTTGCGGACAACGCATTGTGACTAAAAGAACAATAATCAATTAGGTGAAAACATACCTCATTAACCATAGAACTCCCAGGTTTCATGATAACCTACTAGATAATAAACCCGATTGTGGCTTGAATAATCCCTAAAATTATGTTAAGTGGGTTATAGATGACAGTGCGATTGAAATACTAATCACACAGTCAGGGGCCACAGGCTTCTGGACAAAAATTTGTAATGGAAAGAGTGATCACAGTTAGGGTAAGATACATTTGATTACCCATAAAATTCCCAGGTTTCATGATAACCCACTCAACAAAATACATGCTACTGCAAATTATACAATCCCTCAAAAGAAATATATGCGATGTTTGACTTAAGAAGCATGTCCGTTGCTCAAGGATACCTCAGGTTATAATTAACTGACTTCTTTACAATGTGCAGATTATTCGCTCAAGAACTCGCCAGAAGGGGCTAAATAAACATTCTGAAGGGTTAAACACTGAAAACAGTTTATCACTTGAACTTTATGACAAATTAGGCATTTGATAATTGATATATGTTACACAACAAATTTAAGTAGAATCCATAGAAATTCTTGATTATTTCAATAGCACCTAACAACCTTAGGATGGACAAGAAATGCTTTGATCTTTCTAAGTAAATCCATGTGACAGACTTGCAAGAAACATTCATTGATATCAGCCAGCCATGATGCATCGTGACTAATTGACTAATTAAAGAAGGGATATAACAGAATAAAATAAAAAATAAAAAAAAGGTTCAGATATTGTTGTTAGAGAGAATGCAGCTAAAAAAGGTAGATCTTAAGGAGCTTCATAATTCTTTAAAAAAAAAAAAAAAATGTTTGTGATCCAGACAAAAAAAAAAGTAATATTCATGGTGCCTCTCTGTTTTGTTTGAAGTGATATAAGGAACCAGACTGACAGAGTATAGTGAATTCCTCTTCTGCAAAAACTATATTATAAAGAAATATGATTCCTTATACTATGATACTATGATACACACTTCATTAGGGCAATGGGCTCAGAGCTATTGCATACATCCAATTAATAATTAGTTATTAGATAAAATCATATCTTCAATACTCTTGTATGACCACTTATTTTCAACTTTGTGTCAAGTATAAAACAGTACTAGCAAAGCTATACAGACTTGACATGTTTGAAAAAAATCCAAAACTGTAATAGAAGTGACACGGAGATATGGATTATGGACATCAAAACCAAGCACAAAGTAGAACTTAAAAGGAGAGGGTTTGGCAGCTAGTATAATAGGGGCAGATTTGAAACAAATAGGGATAGCATATCCAGGTTGTTTTTAAAACAGTTGTAGGCATGGAAATGAAGGAGAGAGACAGTGGGTAACCCTAAACTTGGAGAGAAAGACGGCTCTTTGTTGAAACCAACCATTACCTTCATGTTGGGAATTTATTCTTATTTCTAATGATGGAGTACAAGTAAAATGATGATAATACCCCCAAAACCCTAACCAAATAACCCAAAACAAATAACTATTATAGCCCAAGTTATAAGATTGTATCCCAAACCCCAGAATCTAGTATTCTGAGGGTGGGTAAATTAACCAGTAGTTAATTTAGTGCCGCATATTTCCAACAAGGAAAAATGACATTGTACAAAATAAGTTAGGTTTATTTAGTTTCCTAAAGGCCAAGCTTACTAGTTACCCACTTTTGTACTTATCACTTTTGTAAGTTATATATATTGTAAGCCCTAAAGCCACAAAGACAATCTTGTCTTTTTATTCTACATGGTACCAAGCAGGGGAGGCGTGATGATGACCCTTGCTCTTGAAAAATAAAATCCCAACCCTCAAAACATAAGAAATCATAATTCTTTCCTTTTCCAAAGAAATCCCTAACCCAAACCTAATTCCGTCATCTCCTTCTTCCAGCCTAATCTTAGCCCTAATTTCTTTCACACTCTCATTTTAGAGAGTAGCAGCTCACTCCTCTCCCTAGACCTCTCATCACTCTTTCCTCTATATTTTCTTTGGAAGCAGCAGCAACCCCAAATCCCCCAACCTCCACTTCACTGTCCTCACCTTCCTCTACTTTTGTAAAGAAGTCAGTTAATTATAATTAACTGACTTCTTAACGGACAAACGTGTGCATGGCCACTGCAAATCCTCTTCTCCCAAACGCCACTTGGTCTAGGTCCGATCTGTGCACAAATATGGTTTGTGAATAGATATGATATGCAACCCTATGCAAATCATAGGCTGTGATCATATCTTATCATGATAGTAAAGAACTTTGTCCATATCAATAAGAAACATAATAATTAAATTTCCAAGTGAGATATGAAGCCAAAGTTGCAGTCATCTTTGTGCAAACGATCATAAAGGTTTTTTAGTTAACTAATCGTAACCCTAGTCCCCTCCCCAACAACCATCATCACCACAGCTCCCCATTCTCCCACCGCGACCCCCCTCCCCGCAGCCGTGAGGCCCCTGGCTGCGTCAAAACAGGCAGTTGGGTCCCAGGGCCGCAGATGGGGAGTTGGGATGCGGCGGCGGTGGTGGAGGTTGGAGAGGGGACTAGTGGTAGGATTAGTTAATTAGGGAGATGTTTCTTTTTAAAAGTTTAAATTGTTTCAATTGATTTTTTTGTTGAAAAATGTTTAAATTATTTAGGGGCGTAAAGTATCAAATCGAGCTTACACGTGATCGGTAAGTGATGGCTAGTTAACAGACGGGATAACTAGCCAAAACTTATAAAGTTCAAGGTCCTAACTTGCTAAAAAGATAGTTCAAGGTAATAAAGTGCCAAATTTCGATAGTTCGGGTTATTAAATGCAAATTAGTTACTTGTGGAGGCACTTAGTACTACAAGGCCATATAGAATCCAAGAAAAAGGAGAAAGAATGTGCAGGAAAAATTTATAACATATACCAAATTATAAAAGATACCACTTGACTTTTCGTATTCAAGAAAACAATTATGCCTGCCAACCATACTAAATATCATGATGTTGAGTTGGAAGTACTACAAAACCAAATACAATACAAGAAAAAGGATTAAAAAATGTGCAGAAAACATATAACATACATCCTACAAGATACCACACTTGATTTTCTTATATGGGAATACAATTAAGCTGTTTTCAGCCAAACATACTAAATATCGTGATGTTGAGTTGGATGTATTAGAATTTAGAAGGCCATATGCAGTCAAAGAAGGAAAAAGGAAAGGGCAAAAAATCATAAAACATATATCGAACTCTAAAAGGTTTCACACGTGACAGCACTTAGAAATAAGGGTTAATTGCATCAACTACCCCTATGTTTTACACTTATTACACAGACACCCTGCTTTGAAACTAATTACACGGACACCCCCCATAGTTTCTATTTTCTACAAAAACTAATAACACTAACCATCCCTATGGTTAATAAAATTTATAAAGGTGAGGGGTAGTCAGTGTAATTATTTTCGAAATAGGGGAAGTCCTTGTAATACTCACAAAACATAGGGGAGGTCAGTGTAATTAACTATAAGTATTAAAAAAGAATTATATAATATAGACTATGTTCACTTGCCTGGATCAAGAGGAAAGAAAAGACCATAAGGCTTCAGATACTCATTGAGTTCCATCCATCCAATCCCAGGCTCAACAACCACATCCATGTCCTCAACGTGCAAGGACTTAATATTCTGTAATTTAAAAAACCAAGATATAGAAGAAGAAAAACGAGGAACAAACTACTAATCCAAAAAAGTGATATTGCATCCAGATAGCTGATTTAAACATTTTAGTCTACAACAATTTGAATATAGCCCTACCTTATGAGAAGGGATCGAGGTTGGGCAGCATTATTTAATTCCATAATAAGGTTTAGTACTTTCCGAGAAAATCATATCATAAATCTCTTTTATAAGGTTAGCATTAAACTCGAGAACATTTGTAACTAAAGCGAGATCACATTAGATAATCAGTAAAAGACTCCACTTTGCACACGATTCAATTCCATTCACAAAAAAATAACACAGCATGCCTCTAACTTCACAACTAGTCCCCCTTCATACTTCTCATATGACCTACAGACTGGCTTCAACATAATCCCGAAGACCACATCACTAGAACTCAACATGTTATTAGCTTTCATTTGTCAACCTTATTATCTTCTGGATTGGTACAGCATACCCTACTGTTGCACTCTAAGTTGCTATCAGTGAGTGTTATTCATATCATTAACTGTATGTACAATGCTAATAAAAGTCAACCTTGTAATAGTCTGGTCTAGTGCATTAGCAGCATTACACATTGCAGGATGTTAGTCACTATACTGTTGTAAATTAAATTGATATAAGCAGGTGTTCATATTTTTACTTGTTAACAACTGCTGTTTCATATGGTTATACTAACTGCATTTACAAATCAATACTTTCATAAACTGCTACGTTTCTCAATGAAACTACAGCACAGGACAGAAATGCCCCCCCAAAAAAACTCCTAGGCAAGATGTGGCACATTCTATAGCTCAAAACTGGATTTTGAGTCGACGGCTTACCAGCAACATTGATTTCAGATAATCACCAACATATAATACAGGAATATTAAGCTTATGCATCTACTGATGCAATGTTAAGACTGTAGATACCTGATTAACATAAGCAAATCAACATCATCCTTTGATATGTCCACTAGTCATTACCGTCTACATCACAGGCATGTTCTCCTTGCCAGACCTCATCTAAAATCATGGACATTTTTACAAAATGTACTTGATGACTCCAAGTTTTAAGATGTCGTAGAGTAGACCATCATTGATGAACATATGTACTTAATCATATTTTAACAACTAAAGCTAGGACCTTTTATTCTTTATAGATCTAACCTCAAGGAAAGCAAATGAAATGTCGAAAATAACGGTACTTCTCAAGCTTGGGAGCTCCGAACTATTTGTCTCTTCTTTTTTATATATGATTTTGTGTCAACAGGTATGTGTTAGACAGGCATTGCTCCCAAGAGGCCCAGGTTCTGTGTGGCTTATATTATTTTGATATACTGCAGTTAGAATCTGGATCTTTGGTATTGGTCCAGTTCATTTAGAATTGCATATAATAATTACTAGCATTAGGTATATCTAACGCATCTGATCTGTGTTATCCTTTTAGGAGGAGATCAGTCAATACTATAAAATATAAATAGGTCAAATTCCACTCATTTTCCAATTCTGGGTTATCCATCAAACTTGCACCTTTCATAGAGAAGAATGAAACACTTTGAAATGAAACCACATCTATCAGCGACATTTAACTTATTTTCCTGTCTCTTTTCGGTGTATGTACTTTGTTTATGTATTGTAGAAAGCACTAACGTCTCAAATCAAAGCCACATTGTTCTAAATTTCTAATTTCTATTTGCAATGAGATATATTTTAAATTCCTTCCCTTTTTAGTGTTTGGCTCTGTTTATGTAATATTGAAAGCAATAACTTCTCAAATCAAGTCACATTATTGTTCATTTCTTGTACTGAATAGTTAGCAGGACAAAACTTTATGTGAAGTGGACTAAGGTTAAATTTTCTCACTCTCACGTCCTTTGACAGCCCATGTTGGACTTAAGGTTGTACCAAATCACACAAAAATAGAAGTGCAAAATGGTGATAATTTTTTAAATGTACTTCGTGTTAGTTCAGTTTCATAGAAAATATTTTTATAGAGGTTTTGAACTATTAACTATTTATATTTTGTCATTTTTTAGAAAATATGATTATACTATCTATCTTTTTATATATTTTTATCCAACTTTTTGATGTTTTTCCCATTTCCGAAACTTTCAACCTCATTGAATTATTCGGGATGTTGAACTTGTGACTATGCACTGGTGGACAATTGAGAGATTTGACAAATTTTAGCTTAACGGGATCAGATTATTAGTATTTAGTTTTTGAGTTGTAAATCTTTCTAATACATGTTGCCAGCCTTATTTATAGTCTTAGAACGTTAAACAAGAAGTCCCATGAGCTAGAAACAAACATAGAGGCACTGGCACCAAAAAGAAGAGCCCAACGGTCAAATCTGGGCATCAACGATGCCACCGCTGGCATGGGCAGTGCGAATCTCCCACTCTCGGTTTGAGGACAGTGCAACTGCCGTTGTGGGAAGTTCGCTGCCCATTGCCTTTTTGCTTCCCACACAAGAGCATACTATTGCCCTTGGGTAGTGCTGAACTCCAAGAGTGGTACAATCACTCCAATGGGTGGTTGCACACTTTCAGCCCACTAATTTAGCCTTTGTCGTGATTATGAGTATGTTCAAAACTAGAGAGAAGTGTCTATCAGATTTAGCTTTGAAGCCAACTTTCTAATGCCAACTTGAATAAGCTCAAAAGGAGATTTTATCTCTACAGTTACAACTGACTGAGTGAACATGTGTCACGTTGACTGGGTCTGCATACAAGTTTTTGCAATATAAATTTGACCTTGATATTTTAAATACAAGAAATAAAGTCTTCAAAGTCTAGTTTCAAAAAACAATAATTTCCTCAAAACTATTTCCCTAGCTTAAGATATGACTGAATCAATACAAAGGTGTCAGGCTAGAAAGAAATTTTGGAGGACACACCAAACTGTAACTTGAGAATGGATATCAATGCAAGAGTAGGAGATTTGTTAGGACAATCTAGAGGTATTTATATCATAAAAAACATATGCACCGAGGTAACAAATATTGTGTCATTCACCCACACATTGACCAAATCATCTTGAACTTTTCCTATCAGATACTTAGTAAGAATGAATGAATGAATGAATAACTATAAATGTTACAAAAAGAGTATAACCCGGGTACACAATTGGAATAGCCCAGAGTTTACACAGCTCCTTAGATCTGCTCTGCTTTTCACTTTTGCAGTAATATCTGAACCTCTCTGATTATCCTCTGTAACAGTCCTTGTGTCCTGACATACTCCTTATTGAATATCCACCTATTCCTCTCTTGCCATATATGCCAGGTAATGGTATTGACAGCATGCCTGTCTAAAATGTACTCAAGAGTTCCTCTAATGCTTTTACCCTCTAACTCCTTGATGGTATCCAGCAGATGATTAGTGGATGCAACTTGCAAGGACCAGGCTATAGGACCCCAGATTTCTAGTATAGCCACATTGAAAGAAAAGACGATTCAAAGATTCATCCCGTGTCTTACAAAAACACAAAGTCTCACTCAACTCCATGCTGAATCAGCCTAGTCTTGGGCTGTAGCCTGCCTTTAATGGCTCTATATGTGAAGTATGACATTTTCTAACAATATCCAGGGAACCACAGAATATCATACCAATCAAGCACAGTATTGGCCCCCCCAGCTAGGGCATACGCAGTCTGGAAAGAAAACTCCCCTGTGATAGTGAAGTTCCACTTACAATAGTCTTGAGGCATGTTATGATTAATATTAAACCATGATTTCATCCTGCATAAGTGTAGTGATCCTAGCTGCAGAAGGATACCAAGTTGTGAATGATAGCATCCACATTGAGATCCTTACTGTATAAAGTAAATGCTTGACATCCAAATCTGCCAATCAGTCTTCCCTGTGCAAGCCAAGGATCAAATCATAGTGATGTAGCGCTCTCGGTCACAATGACTCTAGTAACAACTGCTAGCAAGTGCTCACTCATTCTAAGGATACCCTTCCAAGTAAGAGAAGCATTGTTATCCTCCTGTACTATCCAGAAGCTCCTGCCCTTCACATATTTGTTTCCCATCCACTCGCTCCACATCCCATTCTTGGTTAGTAAGTGCCATGCTCTCTTAATTTGCAGACCAGGCATCAAGTCATAGAGATTCCTCAGTCCTAAACCACCACCCTCCTTTGGTTTAGCAATCTCCTCCGAACTAATTGCATGTTTGGCTTTCCCCCGGAGAAAGGGTAGAGCAAATACTGTGAAGTATACTAATTATAGTTTTGGGAAGTTGGGACAGTTGAAGCCAGTAAATTGCAGTATTGCTAATTAATTACTGGGATATTTTAGCAAATACCCCCACTCAAATTATAGAAACTAGCATATACCCCCACTTTTTTTAAAAACTAACAAATACCACCAGTCTTTTATATGGAACAATTAAAAATTTAAGGTATACCCCCACTATTTCAACCGTTTTTTGATTTATTCAATGTGTATTACCAAAGCATCTATCCTTTTTACGTAGGATCCTATTGTCAGTAGACCTGTTTGACCATGACCAAGTGTGACCAGTAGCATCCAACTCCTTCAAACCAGCACTAAGAAGACGATCACTAAAACCATCCAAAACCCTGTCTGGAAAAAACTTGCCCCCAATTTTCTCTGTGTTATATCTCACACAATTGAAATCACCCAAAACTAGCCAAGGTATATAAATCCCATTAGCCAGAGCCTCAAGTTAGACTTCTCCTAAAAGCATGTAAATTAGACCCATACACCACCGAAATGACAAATTGCAAACCCCCAACATTCTTTATATTGAGGGAGACACACTGCTCAGTAAAGTGAAGCACATCACCCTTCCACTGGTTTGTATCCCATCCAACCCATATCCTACATTTGCCAGAGGCATTATAAGCTAGAACATGTTTCCAAGGATCTCGAAATTTTAGTTTGAACCTTTCCTCCTCCTCCATAACTTTGTTTCAACAATACCCATAATAGAAATTTGATTACATTCAGTGGTCCCTAACCTCTCTCCATCTAAAAATGGAGTTTAACCCCTTAACATTCCAAACTAAGATCTTCATTTAAAATTGCGGGGAGGGGGGGTTGGTACAGCACTCCTCATCTTCCTCATATAAAATTGTTGTGTAACTAGAGGCTCTTGAGGCTTCTTAGCAGTGTTCTTTTGTTGCTTTGAGGCTGCCAAAACCTTCTTTCAATTAGGCTTAAGCATTGTAAGGGCTTCATGTCCTTCCTGCTGTAAGCTTGAACCTCTATTGTGTAAGCCTTCGTCCAGACAACAAGTGTTGACAGAGGATGATTCACCTACTTTGGTGTTGGAGTGTTGATCTTGCACTGTTGAAGGGAGCTCCTGACTCTGCTGACTGCTATCTTCCCCATCCGGCTAGGGGTGAGCATTCGGTTAATTCGGTGTAAAACCGAACCGAATAAGAAAAACCGAATTCGACCGAACCCGAATAAACAAAACCGAAACCGAACCGAAACAACTTAAAACCGAAGTAAACCGAACCGAATTAAATCGGTTCGGTTTTCGGTTTATTCGGTTCCCATAAATTTTTCAGCAAGCTGGCCATGCTCACAAGCAAAGCCCAAGAAAAAACATAATTATTATCAATTAAACTTTTTGTCGGGCAAAGCCCAAGCAAAAGCCTAAAAGCCTGCTGGCCATGCTCACAAGCCAAGCCCAAGAAAAAACATAATTATTATCAATTAAACTTTCTGTCGGGTAAAGCCCAGGCAAAAGTCTAAAAGCCTGCTGGCCATGCTCACGAGCACAGCCCAAGCAAAAGCCTAAAAGCCATGCTCAAAGTGACATGCTATAACTCCCTTTTATAAGGGAGTGTTGCTCCTCTTCCTCTTGATGTTTCCGATGTGGGACTAAAATGTTCTTTGAAATAAATTGTTAAAGGGAGTGTTGCTCCTCATCAGCTCAGCCTCCTCTTGTTTTCGATGTGGGACTAAAATGTTCTTTGGTATAACACAAAATAAATTGTTAAAGGGGAGGGGAACGGTGGGAATCGAACCCCTAACCTCCTGCACACTATCATTTGCTCACTACCAACTGAGCCATCACAAGCTTTTGTTACAAAGTAGAATCTTGTTATATATATTTCTTGTTATTCGGTTTTCGGTTCTAAACCGAAACCGAACTCCAAAACCGAAACCGAAACCGAATAAGGAATTTTAGCATTTTCAAAACCGAAACCGAACCGATTATTTTTAAAACCGGACCGAATTTCTTATTCGGTTCGGTTCGGTTCGGTTTTCGGTTCAAAACCGAATAATGCTCACCCCTACATCCGGCTGGCTTGGTGTGGCCAAGTTCACCCTAGCTTGGTGATCCAACTCATGTACATCTGCATGAGTCCAGTTACAAGTCTCACCTTCACCATTAGAAGTTTGGAGGGGACTACAACACCCTCTGTGTACCTATTAGTGCCTTCTTGTTCATCACTAAGCCCTCTCTCTGCGATAGCACTTGAGCTAAACCTTGTTGCGGTGGAGTATTTTGTTTTTGCTCCACTGGGCTCTGGACGGACTCAGTCTCAGCAACCATGTTTGGGCTACCAAGGCCACTGATGTAGTGGTTCCCTCATTAGAAGTTAGAGTTGGAGAGGATATTGCAGTAGTATGAATTCATGTCCTACCTCCTCCGAAGCTACATGCAGTTGTGCTCTTGCCTGTGGAGAAGCCTCATTACCAACTGCATTAGTAATGATCTCCTTGACGAAGCACAGAATACTATATCTTGTCCCACTCTGGGGTCATTGGCTGTCTTCAATGAATCCTGTTGGGCATTGAGACTCCAAATGCCCAAAACGTACGCATTTCTTGCATCCTGGGGGTAACCAGTCATAGATCACTTCTTGCTTCATACTCCTTCCATCCTCAAGATCTATGTCAATCTTTGTTGGTGTCTCATCCTTAGTATTTGTCTCCACTAGCACCCTGGCATATGCTAGTCTTGAGAAGAAAAAGTAGTCATTCTCCCTTGAAAAGACCTCACATGAACTTGTAGGCTTCCAAACTCTGGCCACATATGCCTTCATATGAAGGTAATATGGCCTTCTATCCACCACATAGGCTATAAAGGCATTCTCCAACGTGGTGGATGCCTCCTTCAACTCAGCATTGGATATGAAGGCTTCTTCTTTGCCCCAGAGAGAATGGGATGAAAATAAGTAAGAGCCATCTCCTCCTCATTGGTTTTGGAGGCACAGATTTGAGCCCAAGAGACTCAATTGTTTGCAAATCTAATACCAGGCATTTATAGCCTCCTTGAGTAGTAAGCCTTCTACCATGGCCTGCCCTGGGGGGTGCATCCTTACCAAGATTGGAGAACACATGTGATGTACCTGCTTTTGGTAAGGCTATAGTGTTGGAGAACCAGACCTTGTCCATGCTGCATTGATACCAGATGTGACACTGCATCCACCATCAACAGTGCTCCCTTGATGTTGAGTCCCTACATAGGACCACCTCCCTCTGACTGCTTGCCAGCCTCCCCCTCCTCTTGTTGCTTGTCATCTTGCACATAAGGGGAGTAATTTGTGTCTATACTTCCACTTAGGTTTTCTGCAGAAACCCTAATGGAACCCCGGAGAGAGAGAGAAAGAGAGAGTCAGCACACACACACACACATATATATTGGAACAGGTAATTTTTTTTCCAATAATACCACTCAATAATCCCGTGAACGCTCCCACTAGGAGTCGAACACCCGCCCACCCGGGCCGCATGCCTCTTCTCTAACCACTAGGCTAGAGGGTCATTGGATATATATATTTTATTTTTATTTTTTTCTTTTTCTTTTTTTTTTCTTTTTTTTTTTTTTTAAAACCAAAGCCGGTGGACGACTCCACCCGACCTTGGCCCAGAGGCCGTGGCCACTGCCACCTAGCCACCTCCATGGGAGGGAGGGCTCGAACTCGGCCCTCACCCCCGGTGCACGGTGGTGTTACCAGTACACCACGACTCGATGTGCCATTGGATATATATATATATATATATATATATATATATATATATATATATATATATATATATATATATATAACATAGAATTCGATGTATCAGTAATGGTCCCATAATATTATACTTTGGGGCTTGGGAAGTTGTGATATCTTTGTACTGTAATACCTTTTCCGCTATATGCGAGGAATAAATTCACCCTTATTCCAAAAAAAAAAAAAAAAAATATATATATATATATATATATATATATATATATATATATATATATAGAGAGAGAGAGAGAGAGAGAGAGAGATGAGTAAAGCTAGGTCAAAATGCATAGTTAATTTGACAAGATACAATTCTAAAGGTTTGGATGATGTGCACAACCAGTGATGCATGAATATCCTATAATAAGCTTTGTGAAGCCATAGTCATGCTAAAGAGTTTGGGTAATGAATACTTGGATATACAAGTGATCAAACTATATTGTGTTCATGTTATGCTTGAGTTCTCGCATTTGATATTTGGATAATATGATGGATGCAAACCCTATCTTGTCAATCCCAATTTACTAAGTGTGGTTCGACCAAATTCAAAAGATGTTGGAAAATGTAGTAAATTTCAACCAATTTTGACCAGCTTTGGGGCATATGGACCCATATTGATCAAAACATTGCAATATTAGCCTCATACTGAAGGTGTTGACCAATAATGGTTCTATCATGCAGTTTCGAATTGGCTCGATTAAAATCCAATTTGATATGGCGAGTTATTAACCTCAGTTCCATCTAAGGTTGCACTAGAATCTCTTTTTAAGCTAAACATACTTGGACTAATTATATGTTTGAGTTTTCCAAATCAAAAGGTCCAATAATTATGACCAACAGGAGAAACTCAACACAAAAAACCAATAATTATTTCATTGACTAAATCAAAAGGTCCAAAGCCTATTTCTATTCTCCAGAATATATTTGCACAGTTGAGGCAAGATGACAGAATTAGGAGAGAAGCAGCTTGAACTACATTTTCTTGAGAACACTAGTATGCTGTATTTGCATTATCCTTAGTTCTTATTCTAGTGACTTACTAAACTGTCAAGATGTTCAGTGACACTCATCCCTAAGACAGTGTCAAGTGACACACATCCCTAATACACGAAGTGTCAATATGTATTCATTTGAAACTAAAATATTCACTGTGTAACTAATCTTATTGCATCTAGGAGATTTTACTATTTGATCATACAAGATCCATTATGATGAATAACAGATTTAGTATAAAAAAATAACGTTATTATGGTCGACTCTCTCTCCATAATTAGTTGTACCAAATAAGTTATTCAGCTTACTGAATCTTGTATGATCTATCACTGATTCTGTTGTAACTAGTAGTCACACACATGGAGTATTGTACTTATGCCCATTTATATGAGTGCATAAAAGAGTGGCTTCTAAGAGAATTCAAGAGGAAACAGCCCATTTTGCTACAAGGCTGGTAACTTATGGAACTTTCTTATGCTCCATAGCCGACCCCATTCCAACGGAAGAAGGCTAGAATGATGATGATGATTAGCTATAAGACTAGTCACAAGAAGAAAGAAATGAGTGTGTCCATAGGAAGTTGGAGGTGGCAGGACAAGATGAGAGAAGCACCAATAAAGAGCGATAAGATTATAGTTAAAGGAGCCGTAAGGACTAGGGTTAACTCTAAATGAACATGGATTGAAACTTTAAAGAAGTTTACTCTTTTTGTTAGTGTTATAGACGACATGGCCCTTAATAGAGCTGAACAGAAGAAAAGGGTTCAAACAGCCGACCTCAATACTTGGGATGAAGGCACTGTGTGTGTGTGTGTGTGTGTGTGTCAACTTCACATGAAAGAAATAATACATACTTTCATCAGTGACATGTCAATGCATACACCTCCATATGGAGCTAAGGTGTGTCCCTCAATTGATGTAGCTCCACCATAAGGTACAATCGGAATCTGCTTCAAAAGAGAGAAACTCCTATAAAAACCTCTCAAAAAAAAATAATAAATAAAATAAAATTAAAAGTCTGATCTACCAGATTTAAGCTGAATGTGTATACATTAGCTAAAATGATAAAAAAGATGATGATCAATTGATACCTTATATTTGTTACAAGCTGTCACAATCTTTTGTACATCATCTTGAGATCTGCAAAAGTAAAAGGATCAAGCTGGAAGTAAACATTTGAGGTAATGCTAAAGTGCATATAGTTCAGTTGAATCAAATGATTTGCACACAAATTGGTGACTTGAATGTTGTAAGTCGAGTCAAATTGAACTCATGTAGGCAGTCACTGTCATTGAATTATTTCAATCAATTAAAGTTCATGCACTAGGTTCAATGTCTTTTGACATCTTTGACTAATGAAGTCAAGCAAAATCAAGCAAAATAAAGTATGGTTCAGAATTGTTGCTTAATGGACAAGACTCAAGAGTCCACAATTGAACCGTTCTCAAATTATGAGTACCATTAAGGAACAAAATCCATGCTGCTCTGCTTGCAAGATATCTCATTGTACATTGATAAAACTATTACCTTTAAGAACAAAGGGAAAATATGAATATACCTTGGATAGAATATACCTTGCATAGATGACAACATCAGGAACGTTAACAGCTTCGTGGAAGCTGTTTTGTGGCTTTCCATGGAAGTACCTCTCGTCATAGTCCAATGTCATGTTACTCTGACCACAATATTTCAAAGAAAGAAATACATTAACTAAAATAAATACATAAAGTTTTATGACATTGTGATTACTTTTTGATAACAAATATTAAATAAAAGGAGCCAAAGAATCAGATGTTTACTTTGCAAAAAGCCCTCAACTCATTGATGAACTCTCTCGGAACCTCTCTATGTTTACCTTGAACCAGGGTATCAGTGCTATCCTTCCCCCCTATGCTGCACCATGACATCAATACCAATATCATTATCTGACAATTACTTGTTGCAGTTAGACGGCCTAAAGTTTTTAATTCAATGACAGGAAGATGCAACAGAAATAACTTATGTTGTACAGATAATTCAATGAAGGTGTCGCCCTCATTTACAATCTTATCAGGTACTCAGACACTTTGATATTTCAACCATTTACACTTCCTAATATATATTTTTAATGAGAAATTTTGAGTCGCACCCCACTTTTTTTACTTATATTCAAAGTGCACCCCACTGCTTTACCTTAATGTAAGTTACCCCCCACATTTGATGGATTCCATCCAAAACCAACGGTCAACGCGTTTGACCGATAATTTTGGACGAAAATACCCTCCCCAAATCCAAACCCAAATCCTAATCCTAATCCAAATCCCTCCTCCTCCTTCCGCTCTAACCCCCTCCCCCACTCCCGCTCCGCTGCCGTGTCCCCGCCCCGCCGCTGACGCGCCCATCACCACCACCATCACCACTACCACCACCTTCACCTTCACCATCACCACCACCACCACCTTCACCTTCACCATCACCACCACCACCACCACCACCACCTTCACCAACACCATCAATCGCTCCCCCGCCGTCCCCGCTCCGCCGTCCCCGCACCCCCGCTCCCCCTCCGCTGCCGCTCCCCCCTCCGCTGCCGCCCCCGCTCCTCCAACACTCGCTGTCTCCCTCGCCGATCAACACCTCCCTCCGCTGCCGCCCCCCGCTCCTCCAACACTCGCTGTCTCCCACCACCACCACCTTCACCAACACCATCAATCGCTCCCCCCGCCGTCCCCGCTCCGCCGTCCCCGCACCCCCGCTCCCCCTCCGCTGCCGCTCCCCCCTCCGCTGCCGCCCCCGCTCCTCCAACACTCGCTGTCTCCCTCGCCGATCAACACCTCCTTCCCGTCTCCTCCAGCGTCCTCTCCGCAGAGCGTTGGCTCAGGGCCCATGTCCTGGCCCACTACCCCTCCGCCAACATCATAACCATCATGCTCGAAAAACCCACGCTCTGCTACAACACCAACACCACCACCACTCTCCAATGGAGCCTACTCCTCCCCGCCACCAAGAACCTCCGCCACTCCCTCGCCCGTTGGTCCCTGCTCGGAGACATCCGAATCTCCGCCGCCTTCTCTCCCCGCTGCTTCGACGACCCCTCCCGCGCCGACGCCCTCAGGCCTCTGCTCCGCTTCATGCAGGACTCCGACATGCCATACACCATCTACTCCTACGCCGCCGCCTACGAGACCACCGCCTCCTCGCTGGCCTCGCTCCACCGCTCCTCTTTCGAGAGGATGGGGTTTCCTCGCTTCACCGACGTCAGGATCACGAGGGCGGTGCAGCGGCGGATGGACGGGGACGCGACAACGGCGGGGGGAGGGGGACGGAGCAGGAGCGGGGGGGCATGAGGAGGAGTAGGGATTAGGATTTGGGTTTGAGTTTGGGTTTGGGGGGAGAGAACGCAAAGGTATTTTCGTCCAAAATTATCGGTCAAAGGGGTTGACCGTCAACTATGGACGGTTTCCGTCAAAAGTGGGAAGATTCGTACATTAAGGTAAAGCAGTGGAGTGCATCTTGAATATGGGTAAAAAAAAGTGGGGTGCGACTCAAAATTTCTCGTTTTAATTATAAAACACTACTTACAGTATATAAGGTGTATCAATAAGTTAAAGGAAAACAAAAGTGTAATAATACGATTGAGAAGATGAAACAATGATTTAAACATATGAAGTATGATTATCATAGTTCTCTCTTTTGATAAACAACTTTTTCATTTTCTCTCCTTTGGCAGATCAGCTCAAGGGAAAAAATGTTGCAAAAAGGTCCACATAGCTTGACCGGGATAAGCAGCAATCACGGGCTATTTAAGGCGTCAATGGCAGATAGCAAGGCTCTTAGTAGTCGAGCAAATCCTGACAGTGACACGGCCAATATTGTAATCACTAGTTGGAGTGATCAAGAAACCTGAGACTACAAGCCAAATAGCAGTTGAAGACATACCTGAAAGTCTGACTGCTGTAAAGTTGTAAACTGAGCCGATAATTCAGCAAAGATTATTTTGAATCGTGACATTTTATAGCTTACACCATGCTTAATCTATGCTCACAAGTTTGACGCTATGCTCACAAGTTTGACGCCATATACAAGGCTCATAATAGGAACTAGCATGATGCCCTGCTTCATGCTTCAGTTTTGAGGCTGCTTCTCTCAAGTTTGACACAATCCAGCTCCAGCCAGAACAACTCATTCATGAGGATAAGGGTTCATGACATTGACAAGATTAGTGAATTTGGAGACCACTGTCGACGTTCCAAGTGATTGTTCTCACCATGAGGAGCAGTAACCTCAAGACCTGGCCCTTGATGATGACCTTAGTAAGTTGTGACGGAATATGGTGTGACCCACAAAGGAGTTGATGCATGAAGCATAATATTCAATTCCATCCAACTGACTTAGAAGGAAACCCCTTATTATGTCCTAAAGAAATCCTTTAAATCTATGCTACATCCTCCCACTAACCACGACCAAACTAGTTCAAACAGATCGAGACACAATCCCAAGAATCTCCTCCTCGGGTTCGTACCAGAGAGCCTGAGCAACATGGTGAACAACATATTGTTGGTCTCTCCACTTTGATAGATAACCAAACCAAATTGCACCACTAGGCATGATCTACATGTGTCCTAAACTCTAGCTTAGGCCTACAATAATATCAAAACCCTGGAGACATCTCGTAAGACAGTCGACCTTAGACCCACCATGAAACCACCTTTTGGCAACTAAAAACCATAGTTTGCAGTATCCGTTGATGCTGATACAATACGGCCAATACCTATACGGTTTGGCATGTCCAGTTCCGAAACGGATATTGACCGATACTTACGTTGGGGTTCTCTTTCCTTCAACATAGAAAGTTGAACGAAAAAGACCAATCAGCAAGGGTTTAAAAGCATAGTAAGATTGTAAAAGAAGGTAAATGACGAAATTTTATTTATCACAGGTAAACCAATCACTAATGGTGACTATTAATTCATTCAATTTCAAGTCCGACTAATTTACATTTAAATACCTTCAACTTTCACGCCTTTTACAGGTGGTTACCCCCTACCATGCCACGGGCAATCCAAAATACACTAGGATAGACCAAAATAGGTGCCGAATCCGTGCCTGTCTCTGAAACATGCCATGTCGAATCCAGGCCCGTGCAACATAGGCTACCGTGGCCATTTGAGCATTTGCAATTGGGGGCGGCTATACACACCCCATGACTTGCTAAGGAAACCCCATTTCAAAAAAAAAAAAATCATATTCTACCCTTGCTGCTGAGCACACCCCACCCCTCCCCTCCCCTCCCCTTCCCATCCCCCCTCCGCCGACCCTCCTCCTCCCCCGACCTGCCGCCGCCGCCTCCGCCTCCCCCGACCCGCCTCCGCCGACCCCCCCCCCCGGACCCGCCTCCTCCTCCTCCCGCTTTCCGATCCCCCCTCCGCCGACCATAAATTGTTGTTAAAACAAAAAAAAAAGAAATAAAAAATTTGGGTGTATTCACGGGTAGATTCGACTCTGGTTTGTCGAACTCACATAGCAATGTTCGACCCACGACAGTCGAACTATAGTGTGTACATTCGACCATAATATGTCGAACAGAAGATGACATGTTCGATTAGAATATGTTCGACCAGTGTTTGTCGAACACGAGAAGACACGTTCGACCAGTGTTTGTCGAACAGAATAAGACATGTTCGACCAATACTTGTCGAACAGACCATTGTCCGTTCGACAAGTATTTGTCGTGCTTGTCGCAGAATTTTTTTTTTTTGGTGGGGTGTTCTTAGAAAGTCTTGGGGGTATATTGGTCTTTTAACATGACATTTAAGTTATGTGGGGTGTCCTTAGCAAGTCTTGGGGTGTGTATAGCCGGGCCCTTTGCAATTAACTACCCCCGTTGACCTGCATTCCGTCTAAAGTCTATATGGTACAATTTTTCCCCTAAAAAGAAAAATTCGCCCTGCAAAAGAGTGAAAGTTGAAGGTATCTAAATGCCAATTAAGCCATAACAGAAAAGAAGCAAACTTTAAACAAAAAGAACAAAAAGAATAATTCCGAACTACTAGCATAGCATATACTGTAACTAGAAAGCTAGGAGGAATCACAGACGCTCCGATATTTCTATCGGCGCCATGCCGGGTACGTATCGGGCGGTCCGAAATCCTTACGGACACTGGATGTCAGCAGTGTCCGTGTGGCCGTGTCAAGTGTCCCTGGTGGTAAAATAGTTGAAGAATGTTTTACCCACCGGTGGTCGACTGGGGGGTCGCAGGTGGATTCGATGGGACGTAGATCGAGGGAGAGAGCGGCGGCGGCGGCGGCGGCGGAGGCGGCCGCGAGGGAGAGGATCCGGAGGCGGCTGGTGCTGGTGCTGGAACCCGACGGCGGCGGCAGCGGATGAGGAGGAAGTGAAGGAGACTGGAGCTTGCTGAGGGCGGCGCGGAGAAGAAAGGAAGTGGCGGAGTTGGGAGAAGAAGCGGAGGAGAGGCGAGAGAAGAATCCCATCTCGAACAACTGAAGAGTGAAGTCGACGAGGAATAGGAATAGAAATAGTAGTGTAGATGGACTGATATAGGGACCAATAATTTAAGGAGACCAGGTTTTTCTTTTCTAAAGATATTACCACGTGGCAAATAGATAAGGATCCCCCGCCCCCCCCCCCCCCCCCCCCCCCCCCACCTCGCAGCCATCCGCCCCCTCGCCTCCCCCTCCTCTCCGAACGGCTACCCGCCACCCGCGCCCCCCTCTCCGTATCCCCACCGAAGAGGGAGCGGAGGGAGACGTAAAATCGTTATTTCAGACGTATTTTAATATCTGTTAACGACATAATTCAAAATTGGTGTAAACTGAAGAAAATAAAAATGTGAAGGTTTTTTAAATGATTTTTTTTTAGCGGCACCACCACTTCTACTAGGGGACAACCCAAAATTTTTTTGAAAAAATTACAAGTTTGCCATAGATTTTTTTTACTAGGGGGGCAGCCCAAAAAATACTATAAAAGCCAATGTGATTTTATTTCATCTCTCTCTTTCTTCCTCTACTACTTCTCTTCCTCCACTCTTTTTTTCTCCTCCTCATATAAACCTATAATTAACCTAACCTAGGTGAAATTGTCCCCCATCCTAAAATTGTTGAAGATTTTTGGTAGAATATCTAGTAACAGTGTCAATCACTTCTCCCATTTATTTGTAAGTCGTCGAATTTATTTTTGTGTAATATTTTAAGTTTTAACCTAAATTTTACATAAAAAAGTTGAATTTTGTGTTTAATGTAGAAAGAAATAGAAAATGGAACAACCCGGACCATCAAATGCTGGATACTCTCCTCCCACAACGTCCGAAGAACACTTTGACGCATCGGAAACCGTCGTGGTAACTATACTTTGAACTTTACTTCGGGTGAAAAATTGGACTTTGACACAGATGACTGCCACAAATGTGACAGTCCCTCGCATATATAGGACTGCCAGAGATGTGGCAGTCCTATATATGTGAGGGACTGTCACATTTGTGGCAGTCCTCTGTATGTGAGGGACTGCCATATCTGTGGCAGTCCTCTGTGACCAAGTCATTTATCTTTGAAGCAGCCTGCCTTACCAACTTATCGGTCATTCTTCGATTCCTCCACCTTCAACAGTTTGGTACAAAAGAGCACCGGTCGAAGCTAGAGCTTGGACCACACCTTTCGCTCATCAAATCGATCATTGTAAGAAGTTGTTGAAGTTTGAGGAGCCAAGAGACTTACCTGCTGACCACAGTAACGTCGAAATCGACTGAGTATCAATGTGTTATATGGAGGACCACTTTTGTATACATTTTGGCATTTTGGTTATAGAGGACCACTTTTGTATACATTAAACTATGAAATATGAAGTCCAATATATGTTTCTTACTTTTATCCATTTGTTATATGTCTCTTTATCTGGGTGTTATACATGTGTGTTTTGTGTGTTTTGGGTATTATACATGTGTGTTACTTTTATCCAGGTGTTGTCTTTTCTAGGACTGCCACACACAGGGCAGTCCTTCACATGTGTTGGACTGCCCTGTGTGTGGCAGTCCTTGCTAAAATGTTCTGTGATCTGATCACAGAACAATTCATCTAGGAATGCCACACACAGGGCAGTCCTTCACATGTGTTGGACTGCCTTGTGTGTGGCAGTCCTTGCAAAAATGTTCTGTGATTTGATCACAGAACAATTCATCTAGGACTGCCACACACAGGGCAGTCCAACACATGTGAAGGACTGTCCTGTGTGTGGCAGTCCTAGATGAAATGTTCTGTGAATTAGGACTGTCACCCCCGGGCAGTCCTACATTGAATTAGGACTGCCAGGGTGCTGGCAGTCCTAATTGAAACTTGTTGTTATATAAATGGCCATTCTCCTGTGTTTTAACACGGAGAATGACCATTCTCCGTGTAATTTAGCACGGAGAATGGTCATAGCACGGAGAATGGTCATTCTCCGTGTTTCTAACACGGAGAATGGCCATTCTCCGTGTAAATTAACCCGGAGAATGCCATTCTCCGTGTTAGGAGAATGGCATTCTCCGGGTTAATTTACACGGAGAATGGCCATTCTCCGTGTTAGAAACACGGAGAATGACCATTCTCCGTGCTAAATTACACGGAGAATGGCCATTCTCCGTGTAAATTAAGACGAAGAATGGTCATTCTCCTACATTTTAACACCGGAATGACCATTCTCCGTGTAAATTAAGACGGAGAATGTCCATTCTCCGTGTTAATAACACGGAGAATGCCATTCTCCGTGTTAATTTACACGGAGAATGGTCATTCTCCTGCATTTTATGGTCAGTTGAAACTTTGGAGGGCCATAACTTTTGACTGGGAGGTCGAAACGAGGCCCGGTTTGTCGCAAAATGAGTGTATTTTCGAGGAGGCTGAAAGTAACGATTTTATCGTTAGACGGCCTTCCAGAATTTTAGAATCGAAAAAAAATAATGTTTGAACCTCCGTTTTAGCAGTTTTGTCAAAATTTTAGAATCGCAAACAAATAGTGGTGGAGGAGAATTTTCTAGTCGAATGTGGGAGTGTTCTTGAAAGAAATTTGGTGGAGGAATTAGGATTATAGTGGTGGAGGAGAATTTTCTAGGGTTTTGGGAGAGGGAGAGAGCTCTTCTTTTTTTTCTTTTGGAGGAGAGAGAGAGGAAGTTATGAAATGGGAAGAAAATGTGAGTTTGGGGGGTTGGGCTGCCCCTAGTAAAATTTGGACTGCCCCCTAGTAAAATCTCCACTTTTTGGGCTGCCCCCTAGTAAAAGTGGTGGTGCCCCTAAAAAAACCTTTTTAAATCTAGATGTCACGGACTTAGTGTTTTAGGCTACACTTCGACCCGTACGGTACACTGTCTTCCTCCTCGAAGAGTCGTGCAAGCCTTCTCGTAACGCTTAGCTAGATCGCTAAGGCGATATTGAAAATATTGTTGAGCAAAAGAGAGAGAGAGTGGAAGATTAAAACTTCACTATATTAGAAAAGGCTACAACTTTGGGTGGTGAGGAACAAATGAGGCATCTCCCTCCTTTTATAATGGCTCATAGGCTTTACATGAAAACTTCTGGAAGGAATATTTCAGGAATTATTCTTTCTACCATACTGGATCGACATATTGCAGGATTATTCTCTAAGGGACCTAAAAGAAAATTTCATGGGCCATCCAGAATTATCTTAGGCCTTCTAGAGAAATCCACCATCTTCTAGAGAGTTCCACCATCTTCTAGAATGTTCTGGAAGCTTCCCGCATAACCCCGATCCGTGGAGGGTTATGCAAATCCGTCTCGGTGGGGCGCAAACTTTTGTGTGTGACATTCTCCCCTACCTGTTTCATCGACGCCCTCATCAACGGATGCAGCAAGTCTTGGAACGACGTCCACCCTCGTAGGCATGGTCGCTGCTCATCGTCCCTTCTTTGTGCGATTCGTGCGGCGCTTCCATTTGTCCATCTTTTCCTCAAGATCGGAAGCAAATTGGTTTGTCGCACTAACTCTGGCCTTGGTCTGTGCCCTCCTCGGCATGAGATGAATCTCGTGCGGACTATCGAGTCGCCGATCCTCCTTGTTTAGAACCCTAGAGGGGGGTGAATAGGGTAATAAAAAGATTACGAAGAGAACTAAGCAATTTATATGATAATAAAAGAGAGTGAGAGAATCAAACACTCGATGTATCTTGGTATCCTCCCAAGGGACACTCCAGTCCCGGAACTGTGAAACCCGTAATTTCAGATAATTATTTATATAATTTATTTAGCTAATCATTATTAATTGTTAAATTAGGAAAATGCAATTTTCTAGAAATTTTGTCAAAACCCGTAAATTCAATTCTGTTGTTTTTCTAAATTATTAAAATTACGTGTTTGTTAAATCAATGTTTTATCCAATTATTATTAATAGAAAATTATTAAAACATGGATTTTTGTTTGTCATCCAGACAGGAAACCGAATTTAAAACTAAAAACATTCTTAGTTTTAATTACAAATATTTTTATCGAATTTTTAAAAAAAAAAAAA
Source organism: Iris pallida (assembly GCA_029216955.1). Taxonomy (NCBI): domain Eukaryota; kingdom Viridiplantae; phylum Streptophyta; class Magnoliopsida; order Asparagales; family Iridaceae; genus Iris; species Iris pallida. Next base: position 15,041,303 of record JANAVB010001800.1, read on the forward strand.
CAAATTTGGCCAAAGTTTTTAAAATCCATTTTTTAGCTTTAGGTCCAAAGCCAATTTTTCTCATTAAAAACCAAGCCTATTCGTTAAAGCCCATTGAAGCCATTAGGATATAACCTTTTAGTTTTGAGCCCAAAAGGCCATACCCATACTTCAAACTTTCCATTCATTCTGTAGATGAATGAATGAGTTTTCATTCATTAGTGTTTGTACAGACTTTTCATTATTTTGGTTGGAATGAATGAGCTTTCACTCTTCATTCTTTAAGCTAACCGACCACCCTTCGTTTCTTTTCTGCGAACGGACGTGGCCGTTCCCTTCCCCTTCCGTAACCGACATGATCGACCACCCCCTCTATTCTCCACTCCTATATATATATAAACCCTCTCCTCCATCTTCCCCATCACCATTTTCTTTCCCAAAGACTTAACCCCAAACCCTAGCCCGAGTTTTCAGAGCCGATCCCGACCGCCGGCCCCTCCCCGAGCGGCGATCTCCGGCGCCACCCAGCCCGACCCGCGCGGCTCCCCTGCGCGGCCCTCCTCCCGGCCGATCCCGAGTCCGGCGCACCCCTCGTTGCCAATCCCCGCAAGCCAGGCGCCGCCCCAGGCCGTGCGCAGTTCCCGCCGGCCACCCCCGTGCCCTAAGTCCCTGGCGGCTGATCCCCGCAGCCCCGACCAGACTTTTTCCGGCCTCCCGCGCCCCTGCTCGGCTCCGCCCGCGAGTCTTCAGGCTGATCCCGACCAGGACCACTCTCTGCGTGGTTTTTTCGGCACTGTCCCTCCGGGCCAGAGCTTCCTGAGCTCCGCGACGCTTCTCCGAGTTTCTGATTTCTCTTCTGAAATTTTCCGTTCTCTGGTGCTGTTCCGCTGAACCCCCGCTGTTGTCTTTTCCAAGCTTGGGTGCTGTACACGCAACCGAACTCCGGCGAGGCGTGTTCCGAGTCTGAGGCAACCCTTCGGATTCCGTCAACTTGGGTAATCTCTGGTAATCACAGTAGTTCGTCCCTCGTAGGCGTCGATGATGAGTTTGGTCCGCAAATTTCTTCGGAAATTTGGTTTTTCGATTACGGGTTTGGCTCCGAAGATTTTCGGAACCTTTGTTGCTTTTCAGTTTTAGTATTCTGAGGTTCCGGGAAACTTTCGGAAAAGTTTCCAACGGTTGGTTTTTATTCTAAAATTTTCGGAAATGTTTTGGAATGGTTTTCGGGAGTTCTGATTTGGTTCGGGTTCTCTGAATAAATATCGGAAATGATTTATGGATGTGTATATATATATTTGGGTTTCCCTGGTTTGGGATTATTTGCAGGAAGTCATGGCACACTTTTCCAGTTTTTGGGTTGACCAAAAATAGAGGAAATGCTGCCGGATTTTCCATAAAAATTTAGTTATATTTTAAAATGATTTTAAAATAATTTTTCGAAAATATTAATATTTTGGATTTCGGGCGACGACCGTATTGGTCAATGGGCCCTGGCTAAGTGCAAACGAAACCGGTTTTACCGGACGTTGAGGCATTAGCTATTTTTGACGATTGGACCAATATCTGAGACTCATAAAATAAATTCAATTTAGTTTAAATTATTATTTTATTTTATTAAATTGTAGGATAATTTTCAGGACTAACCAAACTTTTATTCTTATTTAAATTCATGTAATTGGTCTGTAAGGGCATAAGCCCATTTATTTATTCTGGTTGTGAGAAATTGTAATAGCTTAGAATTTTGTTTTGCTTTCTTTTATATTTCTGGTTATCATTTTGTCGTAAGAACGTAGTAAAAGATAATAATTATTTATTAAAGAAAATGAATGTTTTATCACATAGAAATTTAAGTTGTAAATAATGATTCACGTATTTCTCACTTAAAGAAAAGTTTTAGTTTTATATTTATAAATACGAAAATACAAAGTTTTGTCAATAAACTGGTAAACACAAAGTTTTTCCCAAAAATTAGTTATAGAGTTATCTTTCTTAATTAATTGCAACTCACTAGATAAATTGTGTTGTTTGTGATAACGTAGTCAAAAGACTAAAATTGACTAGGACACAACTAGAGATTTCAACTAGTATAGTAACATTGGCGACTTTGTTTTCTGAGACAAGTTTCCCGAATGTAGGATTTCAAGGAAGAACCTGATTTCCCATCCCGACGTATCGACCCGTCCAGTCCAATCATTTGAGGCAAGTACATTTTTGTGGTAGATTACAATTAGTTAATAATTGTTTTAATGCAAGTTTAAACCACGATACAACACGGAACTCACTTTGAGAGCATTGACTGTAACTACTGTAACTATTGGGGACTAGGGGAGTAGTGTAGTGGATATGACCACATCCAATTAGTATAACTGAATGTATTAGCTTACCCCTCAAACACACGGGGATAAGCCATACCATATCACTAGGATATTACTGTAACAAACCCAATCCGGTCATATTCATTACCTATTCATATCACACTGTTTTAACTGTTGAAAAATTATTTATTTCAAATTGTTTAAAAGTGCATAATTCTATTATTAATTTAAATTGTTAAAATATCATGAATTGTACTTTGCTCCCTCCTGACTGGAGACTATATTTTTAGGTCCTGTTGAGGATGCAGAGCTACTGATTAGTAGCTACTATGACCCTGAGCTATACCCTGCTTGTGCTTCCTGAGGATGGCGTACCTGATGATGATGTTGTTTCTTTTTAGATGCTATTTTCCAGTTTGATAGTTTTGTTTAAAAACAATGTTATTTCAGTTGGTGGTTTTAAGATTGTACTCTGTACTGAACAAGTTTTAATTTATCAAATATTAAAGATTGTGGCAAATTAAATTGAGTTGTTGATTACCTGCATATGGTAGATACAGCTTACTGTCGCCGCCTCAACAGCGGTGCAGGCTGGGCATGATCCGATTCGACCCAAGTAATTGGGACCGGGTCGTGACATATTTTTAGTGGTGGCCCATGCAGGTCTCTTATCAACAACTTAGAAAAATCTATCTAGAGACAATTAGAACACTAGAACATTGATTTGTCACAATAATAGGTCCGAATTATATATGTAAATATTTTTTGTTTGTTATAGACGGGTAGGCTACCTTGCTTATGTTTATATCCTAAACCTTCCAGAGAATGGCCACTGACAAGACCAATCCTGCTGGCGATGGGGTATCTTCACCCTATCATACCCCACCTCCCCAATCAAGTTCGGAGCCTACACCTCGGCAGCTGGCCGACCGTCCCCATAATACAACGATGGATCCATCATCTTCCCAGACGGAGATGCAGCCCCCCTATGATTTTGCCCACTCCAGCTGCCCCACCGGTGCCTGTGGACCCCACCGACCTCATAGGTCTGCTAAGAGGAGTGCTAGAAGCCCAGAGAACTCAAGCTGAAGCTCATCGCGAGCAGACGGCGATTATGAGAGAAGGGATGGAGAATGCCCATAGCGTGGCAATGGCTGCACTGGAGAGAGGAGAAGCAGCTCAACAGGAACCAAGGCCTGCCAAGGTAAACATAAATCTAAGGATTAATTTATGTAATATTAAGGCCATTTAAATTAATGGGAATCATATTGCCAAGGTGGGCGATATTGAGAGTTTCAAGAAGCAGAACCCTCGACCCTTCAAGGGAACCGAGGGAATCGTCTATGCCGATGAATGGCTCGATAGTATGGAGCGTCTCCTAAGCGTCGCTCGACTTCCAGAAGACCTCAAGGCTGAAGCAGTGGGACTCCAACTGCAAAGTGTAGCAAGCACCTGGTATCGGAATGAACCCCGACTCCAGGATAGGCAGCTTGACTGGGACACCTTCAAGAGGTTGTTCAAGAGAAAGTTCTTCCCAACATCAGAGTTGCGGGAGATGGAGAGGCAATTCCAGAACCTGAAGCAAGGAAATATGACTGTTGGAGAATATGCGGCAGAATTCGGCCAACTAAGCCGCTTTGCCAAGAACCTGGTGGCTGACCCTGAAGATCGTGCTGAAAGGTTTAGACATGGGCTGAGAGAGGAGATCCGCACCCATGTGATCTCAGGCGGTGCTAAGACCTATGAAAAGATCCTGGAGCGAGCTCAAGATATAGAGAAGAGCCAACCAGCTCGCTCAAAGAGGGATTATCCTGGAACTAACAACTTCCAGGGTAATCAGAAGAGGCCCAACAACAACAACAACAACCGGCCTTCCCACCACCAGCAGCAGAACCAGCAGGCAAGGAACAATGATAGGGCACCTCAGAGGCAGATTCCTGTCTGCGACTATTGCAAAAGGCCGGGGCATCAAGCAAATATCTGCAGAAAGAGACTAGGACATTGCCTAGTCTGTGGGTCTTCCACCCACCAAGTGAAGGACTGCCCCTCGGCGGCCCACCGGACTGGAGCTACTCAGCAGAAAGGTCCTCTGCCCACTCAGCAACAACAATTTGGGCAACATCAACAGAAGACTGGGCGAGCTTTTGCCCTAGCAGCAGAGGAACAAGAGCCAGAGCAGAACCTACAGCTGATGTCATCGCAGGTTTCATTTATGTGCATTCCTATCCTGCCTTAGCTTTATTTGATTCAGGAGCATCACATAGTTTCATATCCACAAAATTCATCTCTACACACCACATAGGTACGGGCTTTAGCAAGAAGATATGTAGAGTCATGACCGGTGGAGGACCCCTACCTATCACTGAGACCTGTAATTGCCCTATCACAATATCAGGCCACCAATTCATAGCACCTTTGCTTGTGATGCCCTTATCCAATTATGATGTAGTCCTAGGGATGGACTGGTTGAGTAAGCAGCATGCGCTGATAGACTGTCACAAAGGATGTATAGTCTTCAGCCCACCTGGAGAGCCGAAATTTGAAATCTCTCGAACTCCGGAGGATATGGAGTGTGTTACCTACACCTCTATCACAGAAGAATCCGGACCTCCCCATCCTATCATAGCAGAATTTATGGATGTCTTCCCTGATAGTCTTTCCCGGGTTACCTCCAGACCGAGACATAGAGTTCACCATTGACCTAGTCCCCGGTTCTTCCCTATTTCTAAGGGATGCTACAGAGTCAACCCAAAGGAGGCCAAGGAGATGAAGGATCAGATCAATGAACTGAAGGCTTTGGGATTTATCCGAGACGGAGCTTCATCCCTGGGGAGCACCTGTCTTGTTTGTACCCAAGAAGGACGGAACTGTGAGGATGTGCATCGACTACTGGGCGCTGAACAATATCACCATCAAGAACAAGTACCCTCTGTCCCGGATCGATGACCTGTTTGATCAACTCAGTGGAGCCAAGGTGTTCTCGAAGATTGACCTCAGATCCGGCTACAATCCGATCAAGGTCAGGAAGTAAGACATTCCCAAGACGGCTTTCAACACCAAGTATGGGCAGTTTGAATTCTTGGTCATGCCGTTTGGACTGACGAATGCTCCTGCTGTGTTCATGAACCTTATGAATAAGGTTTTCCATGAATATCTAGATCAGTTTGTCGTTGTCTTCATCGATGACATTTTGATCTATTCGAAGACTGAAGAGGAGCATGAGGAGCACCTCAGGAAAGTTCTGGGAACTTTGAAGGAAAGAGAAGTTATATGGTAAGCTATCCAAATGTGAATTCTTTCTAGACAAGGTAGATTTTCTTGGCCATGTTGTCACAGGAGAAGGAATTTCGGCATGACCCTAAGAAGATAGCTGCTGTTGAGAAGTGGTCTACCCCAAGCTCGGTTGCTGAAATCAGAAGTTTCTTGGGCTTGGCTGGCTATTACCGGAAGTTTGTGAAGGATTTTGCCAGAATTGCTGAACCAATGACGAAGCTCACTCGGAAGAATGAAGAGTTCATCTGAACGTAAGATTGCCAGGCGGCATTTGAGGAGCTGAAGAAGAGGCTTACCACTGCACCAATCCTTGCGCTACCCGCAGGAACCGGTGGTTTCTCAATCTATAGTGATGCCTCTGGAAAAGGACTGGATTGCGTTCTTCAACAAAATAGGAAAGTGATTGCTTACGCATCTAGGCAATTACGGACTCATGAGAAGAACTATCCTACACATGACCGGGAACTTGCTGCAGTCATCTTTGCATTGAAGTTATGGAAGCATTATCTATATGGAGAGAGAGTGGAAATATATACAGACCACAAAAGTCTGAAATGCATTTTCACTCAGAAAGAGCTAAACATGAGACAAAGAAGGTGGCTGGAACTGATGAAGAATTTTGACATCGACCTGCAGTACCATCCGGATAAGGCTAATATGGTAGCAGATGCACTTAGTCGATACCCAGCGGCGATGTTCTTGACCAAGAAGCGGCACTTGTTGGAGGACATAGAGAAGCTTGGTCTGGAGATTGTACTGCCTGAGGAGAAGATGAAGGAACTGGGGCGAGAAGCTGATGTATCTGGAGCTGACTCAACCATGATGCAGTTGCAATTGCGTTCAAGTCTGATAGACAAAATCAAGGAGACACAATTCAAAGACGAGACGCTTTGCAAACTCAGAGATGAAGTGCTGGCAGGAATACTTGAAGGTTTCTCTATCGCCAGTGACGGAGCATTGAAGAATGGTACGAGGCTGTGTGTACCATCTGGCGAACTGCGGAATGAGCTGATGCAAGAAGCGCACCAGTCGCAGTATTCCATACATCCTGGAGCTAATAAGATGTATCGGGATATGCGTACCATCGTTTGGTGGTATGGAATGAAGAAGGATGTATCCAGATTTGTGGCTAGATGCTTGATTTGCCAATAAGTGAAGGCTAGCAGACAGAGACCCGCAAGACTTCTATAGCCGCTGGACATTCCGGAGTGGAAGTGGGAGCATATAACAATGGACTTTGTGTCATGACTGCCTCGATCCCAAGGAGGGAAGGACGCTATTTGGGTTATTGTGGACCGACTGACTAAGTCGGCTCACTTTATTCCCTTCAGGGTTGGTTTATCCACCGAGAAGTTGGCGGCACTCTACATGCGGCATATTTACCGGAGTCATGGAGTACCGGTAAGTATTGTATCTGACCGAGATACTAGATTTACCTCACACTTTTGGAAGAGTTTGCATGACAGCTTGGGAACAAAACTAAAGTTCATCACAGCCTATCATCCCCAAACTGACGGACAATCTGAGAGGACCATCCAGACGCTAGAGGACATGCTGAGATCTTGCATCTTGGAATTTGGAGGGTCTTGGGAGGACTACTTGCATTTAGTGGAATTCTCCTACAACAACAGTTACCAAGCTAGCATTGGTATGACCCCATTTGAAGCTCTTTATGGACGTCGTTACCGCACTCCACTTGCATGGGACGACGTAGGAGAAAGAGTACTACTGGGGCCAGAGATGGTGACTGACGCAGCAGAGAAGGTGAACGTAATTAGAGACAAGCTCAGGATCGCCCAAGACAGGAAGAAGCATTGGGCAGATAGCAGTCGTCGACCACTGGAATTTGAAGAAGGAGATAGTGTCTTTGTGAAGATTTCTCCTACCAGAGGAACTATCCGATTTGGCAGAGCTGGGAAGTTGAGTCCCAGATATATCGAACCATTTGAAGTTTTGAGCCGAATTGGTGAAGTAGCGTATCGGTTAGCTCTACCAGCTAATCTTGAGGGCGTGCACAACGTCTTCCACGTTTCGCAGCTCAGACGCTACATCCCGGATCCGAGTCACATCTTGGACCATTCGGAACTGGAGATTGGACCGAGCCTTACAGTACCAGAGAAGCCAGTGGCAATTTTGGACAGAGGTGAGAAGAGGACCAGGACTTCAGTGACTCCCATAGTCAGAGTTATGTGGAGGCACGATTCCCCAGGCGAGTCTACCTGGGAGCGAGAAGATGAGATGCGGGAGCAGTACCCGTACTTGTTTGAGACCTGAGGTAATTCCTAACCTTATCCTTTAAATTTCGAGGACGAAATTTCTTAAGGAGGGAAGGTTGTGAAACCCGTAATTTCAGATAATTATTTATATAATTTATTTAGCTAATCATTATTAATTGTTAAATTAGGAAAATGCAATTTTTTGGAAATTTTGTCAAAATCCGTAAATTCAATTCTGTTGTTTTTCTAAATTATTAAAATTGCGTGTTTGTTAAATCAATGTTTTATCCAATTTTTATTAATAGAAAATTATTAAAACATGGATTTTTGTTTGTCATCCAGTCCCGGAACCGAATTTAAAACTAAAAACATTCTTAGTTTTAATTACAAATATTTTTATCAAATTTCTTATAAAAAAAAACAAATTTGGCCAAAGTTTTTAAAATCCATTTTTTAGCTTTAGGTCCAAAGCCAATTTTTCTCATTAAAAACCAAGCCTATTCGTTAAAGCCCACTGAAGCCATTAGGATATAACCTTTTAGTTTTGAGCCCAAAAGGCCATACCCATACTTCAAACTTTTCATTCATTCTGTAGATGAATGAATGAGTTTTCATTCATTAGTGTTTGTACATACTTTTCATTATTTTGGTTGGAATGAATGAGCTTTCACTCTTCATTCTTTAAGCTAACCGACCACCCTTCGTTTCTTTTCTGCGAACGGACGTGGCCGTTCCCTTCCCCTTCCGTAACCGACATGATCGACCACCCCCTCTATTCTCCACTCCTATATATATATAAACCCTCTCCTCCATCTTCCCCATCACCATTTCCCTTTCCCAAAGACTTAACCCCAAACCCTAGCCCGAGTTTTCAGAGCGGATCCCGACCGCCGGCCCCTCCCCGAGCGGCGATCTCCGGCGCCACCCAGCCCGACCCGCGCGGCTCCCCTGCGCGGCCCTCCTCCCGGCCGATCCCGAGTCCGGCGCACCCCTCGCCGCCTGTCCCCGCGAGCCAGGCGCCGCCCCAGGCCGTGCGCTGTTCCCGCCGGCCGCCCCCGTGCCCTAAGTCCCTGGCGGCTGATCCCCGCAGCTCCGACCAGACTTTTTCCGGCCTCCCGCACCCCTGCTCGGCTCCGCCCGCGAGTCTTCAGGCTGATCCCGACCAGGACCACTCTCTGCGTGGTTTTTCCGGCGATGTCCCTCCGGGCCAGAGCTTCCTGTGCTCTGCGACGCTTCTCCGAGTTTTTGATTTCTCTTCTGGAATTTTCCGTTCTCTGGTGCTGTTCCGCTGAACCCCCGCTGTTGTCTTTTCCAAGCTTGGGTGCAGTACACGCAGCCGAACTCCGGCGAGGCGTGTTCTGAGTCCGAGGCAACCCTTCGAATTCCGTCAACTTGGGTAATCTCTGGTAATCACAGTAGTTCGTCCCTCGTAGGCGTCGATGATGAGTTTGGTCCACAAATTTCTTCGAAAATTTGGTTTTTCGATTACAGGTTTGGCTCCGAAGATTTTCGGAACCTTTGTTGCTTTTCAGTTTTAGTATTCTGAGGTTCCGGGAAACTTTCGGAAAAGTTTCCAACGGTTGGTTTTTATTCTAAAATTTTCGGAAATGTTTTGGAATGGTTTTCGGGAGTTCTGATTTGGTTCGGGTTCTCTGAATAAATATCGGAAATGATTTATGGATGTGTATATATATATTTGGGTTTTCCTGGTTTGGGATTATTTGCAGGAAGTCATGGCACACTTTTCCAGTTTTTGGGTTGACCAAAAATAGAGGAAATGCTGTCGGATTTTCCATAAAAATTTAGTTATATTTTAAAATGATTTTTCGGAAAATATTAATATTTTGGATTTCGGGCGACGACCGTATTGGTCAATGGGCCCTGGCTAAGTGCAAACGAAACCGGTTTTACCGGACGTTGAGGCATTAGCTATTTTTGACGATTGGACCAATATCTGAGACTCATAAAATAAATTCAATTTAGTTTAAATTATTATTTTATTTTATTAAATTGTAGGATAATTTTCAGGACTAACCAAACTTTTATTCTTATTTAAATTCATGTAATTGGTCTGTAAGGGCATAAGCCCATTTATTTATTCTGGTTGTGAGAAATTGTAATAGCTTAGAATTTTGTTTTGCTTTCTTTTATATATCTGGTTATCATTTTGTCGTAAGAACGTAGTAAAAGATAATAATTATTTATTAAGGAAAATGAATGTTTTATCACATAGAAATTTAAGTTGTAAATAATGATTCACGTATTTCTCACTTAAAGAAAAGTTTTAGTTTTATATTTATAAATACGAAAATACAAAGTTTTGTCAATAAACTGGTAAACACAAAGTTTTTCCCAAAAATTAGTTACAGAGTTATCTTTCTTAATTAATTGCAACTCACTAGATAAATTGTGTTGTTTGTGATAACGTAGTCAAAAGACTAAAATTGACTAGGACACAACTAGAGATTTCAACTAGTATAGTAACATTGGCGACTTTGCTTTTCTGAGACAAGTTTCCCGAATGTAGGATTTCAAGGAAGAACCTGATTTCCCATCCCGACGTATCGACCCGTCCAGTCCAATCATTTGAGGCAAGTACATTTTTGTGGTAGATTACAATTAGTTAATAATTGTTTTAATGCAAGTTTAAACCACGATACAACACGGAACTCTCTTTGAGAGCATTGACTGTAACTACTGTAACTATTGGGGACTGGGGGAGTAGTGTAGTGGATATGACCACATCCAATTAGTATAACTGAATGTATTAGCTTACCCCTCAAACACACGGGGATAAGCCATACCATATCACTAGGATATTACTGTAACAAACCCAATCCGGTCATATTCATTACCTATTCATATCACACTATTTTAACTGTTGAAAAATTATTTATTTCAAATTGTTTAAAAGTGCATAATTCCATTATTAATTTAAATTGTTAAAATATCAAGAATTGTACTTTGCTCCCTCCTGACTGGAGACTATATTTTTAGGTCCTGTTGAGGATGCAGAGCTACTGATTAGTAGCTACTATGACCCTGAGCTATACCCTGCTGTGCTTCCTGAGGATGGCGTACCTGATGATGATGATGTTGTTTCTTTTTAGATGCTATTTTCCAGTTTGATAGTTTTGTTTAAAAACAATGTTATTTCAGTTGGTGGTTTTAAGATTGTACTCTATACTGAACAAGTTTTAATTTATCAAATATTAAAGATTGTGGCAAATTAAATTGAGTTGTTGATTACCTGCATATGGTAGATACAGCTTACTGCCGCCGCCTCAACAGCGGTGCAGGCTGGGCATGATCCGATTCGACCCAAGTAATTGGGATCGGGCCGTGACATGTTTTTAGTGGTGGCCCATGCAGGTCTCTTATCAACAACTTAGGAAAACCTATCTAGAGACAATTAGAACACTAGAACATTGATTTATCACAATAATAGGTCCGAATTATATATGTAAATATTTTTTGTTTGTTATAGACGGGTAGGCTACCTTGCTTATGTTTATATCCTAAACCTTCCAAAGAATGGCCACTGACAAGACCAATCCTGCTGGCGATGGGGTATCTTCACCCTATCATACCCCACCTCCCCAATCAAGTTCGGAGCCTACACCTCGGCAGCTGGCCGACCGTCCCCATAATACAACGATGGATCCATCATCTTCCCAGACGGAGATGCAGCCCCCTGTGATTTTGCCCACTCCAGCTGCCCCACCTGTGCCTGTGGACCCCACCGACCTCATAGGTCTGCTAAGAGGAGTGCTAGAAGCCCAGAGAACTCAAGCTGAAGCTCATCGTGAGCAGACGACGATTATGAGAGAAGGCATGGAGAATGCCCATAGCGTGGCAATGACTGTACTGGAGAGAGGAGAAGCAGCTCAACAGGAACCAAGGCCTGCCAAGGTAAACATAAATCTAAGGATTAATTTATGTAATATTAAGGCCATTTAAATTAATGGGAATCATATTGCCAAGGTGGGTGATATTGAGAGTTTCAAGAAGCAGAACCCTCGACCCTTCAAGGGAACCGAGGAAATCGTCTATGCTGATGAATGGCTCGATAGTATGGAGCGTCTCCTAAGCGTCGCTCGACTTCCAGAAGACCTCAAGGCTGAAGCAGTGGGACTCCAACTGCAAAGTGTAGCAAGCACCTGGTATCGGAATGAACCCTGACTTCAGGATAGACAGCTTGACTGGGACACCTTAAAGAGGTTGTTCAAGAGGAAGTTCTTTCCAACATCAGAGTTGCGGGAGATGGAGAGGCAATTCCAGAACCTGAAGCAAGAAAATATGACTGTTGGAGAATATACGGCAAAATTCGGCCAATTAAGCCGTCGGTGTTCTATTTTCTAAGAGAGTGATTTATGAATGAACTTTTAGGAAGGTCTTTTGGTTTGTCATCCACCTTAAGTGTTTACATGAAATCTCCTAGACCTTGTACAGACTCTAGGAACTTGAAATCTTTTGAGAGCAGTGGCTTCTCTTCTGTCTTGCTTTAAGTACTTCATACATTCTCCCATTAGGCTTAACGAGTGGCTTTGATAAGCAGATCTTTTTGTAGCAGCTTTTGGAAAGCTTGATGATATATCTGTTTGCTGAGAAGATAGAGAAAACTAAAACACGAAGGGCAGTTATTTATCAAAATCAATGTGCCAACAGTCTTCCCCATTGATAATTGACAAAAAGGAAGGTAGCATCGTGTTTTCAAAGAGTGTTTCCCCCATAGGTAGACTACTCCCCCTCAACACGTTTTCTCCCCCTTTGTCACTTAATCAAAGATGGAGGATAAATATATGTAAATATATATGAAAACAGAAATAGCAGGACATTTATGAGGACAAGGGATAAATTAAAGTATGCACATATTTGATGAAAGATTTCAATACATGCTTGTAGAGTAGATAACTACTAAAATAGGTATCTCTATTAGGAGTACCTAAACCAAACATAAAGCTCCCTTCCCGGGAGTAAACCATCTAACAAGCAACCATAAGGTCCTCGAAGGACCGCACAAGACATAAAAAAAGACAAACAACTAAACAAGGAAGATACTGGTCCCCGAAGGATCTCACATGACACAATTAGACATGGACACCACTGCCTACTAGACCATCACCAAAAGAGACAGAAAGTTATTGATCGGTTAGATCATCGCCATCATCCCCCGGGTTCCCTTGAAAAGATCCAAAAGGATCAATGCCATCGGGATACATGAATCCGTAGGCATTGGGGTCAGAAAAACAAGTGCCTTGAAAGTTTCGATCCTGAAGATCGACATCAAGAAAAGCATTGCAGTCCTGAAGAGTCCGCTGAATGAAGTAGCACTGGTCATGAAAGCGATTCTGAATGAGGTTTCCAAGGCCTCGGGTGTTGGTCTACATCTGCTCCTCTGCCTGAGCCATGCGCATGTCAAAGTGCTGCTGTGTCAGAGGCATAAATCGGCCAGAAGAAGGAGGAGCAGAGGGTGCTTCAGCGGGATGAGAACTAGAGGAAGGAACGAAACGGAATGAGAGGGTCACTCGGATGCAGTACGGGAGACAGCCAAAAAGGAAGGAGCACCATCCGTGTGGCAAAGACTGAGATCCACACCTTTGGCTTCAAGGATGAGCGTGATAAACATGCCGTAATTGAGGGCTTACCTCCCCGCAGAGTGAATGGATGAGAAGGCATTCAGCAAAGTCTTTGCAAAAGACCAGGTCTTCCGGGAATAGTGGTAGTACATGCAGACTAGGGCATCATTGGTGATGGCATCGTAGTTGCTAGACTTAGGAGACACGGTGTTGCAGACGATGCGATACAGCTCGTAATAAAATGGTTCCAGTTGATTAAAAAAAGCCGGAATGGCAGGAGGGTCCGGTCCCTTGCAGATAATGCCACAGAATTCGTCAAAAGAGACTTCGGCAGTAGGAAACAGACCGGTGAAAGTATGCAGAGCATCTCCTAGATTCGGAATAAGAAGAATGTCGGCAAGATCACGGGCGGTGAGGCGTATGTGGTGATCGTTGACTAGAGTCTCAATCGCGTTATTGGCGAGGTCAGGCACAAGATTACAGTAGAAGAGGCGAACAGCAGCATGGTAGACCAGAACTTGACGGCTCAGAAGATTGGATAGTCCCGCAGTCTGGAACAGAGAAAGCTGGCCGGAGAAGATATTCCAGTTGATTGGCTTGCACTTGAATACAGGGTGTTGTTCAAAGTACTTGAACCAAGCGTCAGCGATAACACTTGATTTGAAGATCTTGTGGTCGTAGGCACCATTTAAAAGAGGCACCGGCATGAAAGGGTTTGAGGAGCAGGTAGAGCGTGAACGTTTGGCATGGACCATAGGGAGATGCAAGAAGTAGAGGAGGTTGGTAGAAACAAGAGTTGGCGAGGAGAGAGAAGGAGGATAGGAGATATAAAGAGGAAGGAACCGTATGAAAGAGGAAGGGGTAGAGAAGAGGTGGTTTTTGAAATAGGTGATGGGATAGAAAGTAATAAATGAGGAAGAGATGTGATTGGATGTGAGAAGGTGAAAAGATGGAAAGAAATAAATGATGGAGGAGTTGATTTGATAGAAAGAGAAGAGTAATTAAAGAGGTGAGAGGAAAGAATAGAGGATAATTAAAGAGAGAAATTTAAAAAGATGTAGGATGGAAAGGGAATAGATTTTATGGGGCCCAAGGCAGCCAAAAATTAATGTTGTCGCCGCTGACGGAACGCAGACGGAATTCCGTACCATTCCGTCGGTATGCCGTTTCGCCGCATAGACGAACTCTTCAGTGAGCGAAAGTCGGTATGCCGACGGTTTTTCGTATAGTGCCATCGGTGTTCCGTCGGATAAGGATACTAAGACTCAAGATCTAGGATGCCTAATTCTTGGCAAAGAAAGATGAAACGATCCTTGGGTAACGGCTTGGTGAATATATCCGCAAGTTGATAGGTAGTGTCAATGAACTCAAGATGAACGTCTCCCTTTTGTTGATGGTCACGAAGAAAGTGGTGTCTAATCTCAATGTACTTCATGCATGAGTGACAAATCAGATTTTTCATGAGATTAATAGAACTAGTATTGTCACGTTTGATGGAGGTACTGCTAGAAGTAACGCCATAGTCTATAAGTGTTTGTGTCATCCAACGAATTTGTGCGCAACAACATCCAGCCACAATATTTTCGGCTTCAGTGGTGGAAAGAGCAACAGAGTTTTGTTTCTTACTAAACTACGACACCAACGATTTTCTAAGGAATTGACATGTTCCACTAGTGCTTTTTCGGTCAATCTTGCATCCGGCGAAATCGGCATTCGAGTAGCTAATAAGCTCAAAGGATAAAGATTTCGGATACCAAAGTCCCATTTAATGGTGCCTTTGAGATATCGAAAAATACGTTTAACATCACATAAGTAGGATTCTTTGGGATTCGCTTGATATCGTGCACAAAGACAAACACTGAACATAATATATGGACGACTGACAGTTAAATAAAGTAGGCTACCGATGTCACTCCCATTTTCCGTTATACGTATTTTCGTATGCGTATACGAGATTTCTGGCAATTATCAGGTTGACCGTAGTTAGACTTATTTTGCTTAGCCTAGTCTTGGTTTAATCTTGACTTGGTTTATTTGATGGGTTTGGTTCAATTTGACTTGGTTTGGCTTGGCTTGAGATGGAGAGGGTTGACATATAACCCAACTCCTTCTCTCTCTCTCTTCATTCACTTCTTCATTTACTTCTTCATCTTCTTCATTTACTTCTCCCACCTACCAAGTCCTAGGCAAGTGCAACTTGCTTCATGATGGATCTCAAGTTTTATTGTTCTATTTTCTTCTTTACTTGATTTTAAGCCTCTTTAGAACTTGACATTTTTGGGTTTGATGGATGGATTTTTGTAGATCTAAGTTTGTAGTCTTTTCGGTTTTCTTGGGTTTTGATCTACCAAACTTTATTATTTTCAAGTTTTGATTGTTTTATGTTGTAGAGAATTCGATTTTACCCAAAATGGACCTTTGAAAAGTTAGATTTTGACTTGTTTTGTGGAAGTTACGGCCAAAATAAGATTTGGACATTTTCTAGTTCATTTGTCCTGAATCTGGCAGGGACGATGAATAGTACCGCATGGATGCATAGTACCGCATGATTGAATAGTGCCGCATGGATGCATAGTGCCGCAGGAATGAATAGTGCTGTATGGCTTGTATAGTGCCGCATGGATGAATAGTATCGCATGGCATGCATAGTGCCGCATGGATGCATAGTGCCGCAGGAATGAATAGTGCCGTATGGATGCATAGTGCCATAGAAATGAATAGTGCCACATGGCTTGCATAGTGCCGCATGGATGCATAGTACCTCAGGAATGAATAGTGCCGTATGGCTTGCATAGTGCCGCATGGATGCATAGTGCCGCAGGAATGAATAGTACCGCATGGCTTGTATAATGTCGCATAGTGCCTATTTTGGCTGTTTTTAGCTGTTTTATGTCCTATTTGGCTGAATTGTGGCCAGAATTTCTCCCAACTCCCAACATGAAAGTTGTAAAACTTTTTTTTAGCTTCAAAAATATGTTACTAGCTATTTTATGCAAGTTTCTCTCATTCATGATAATGTAAGGATAAAACACGATAGTGGCCTATTAAGGCGCACTCTTAACAAGTAACAAGTAACATGACATGATAGTGGCCCGTTGTGGCGCACTCTTAACAAGCAACCTTGGCATAATAATACATGATAGTGGCCCGTCGTGGCGCACTCTTGATAAGTAAACCTAACATGATAATCTTGATATGCTGTTGTGACGGCTATCTTGACTTGCTAAGTAACTCTTGTCTTGACACCGTGGGTGTTTATGCTTGTATAAGCTACATGTCTCGTCTTGTATCATGTATAGGACATAAATTTCTGGTTACCACGGTCAGGGATTCATACTGAATCTGACTAGGATAATGACTAGATTGATCAAGTAGTTCATGAAGAGATTTTCCAGCTACATGCAGTCCCGTTATTTGGGCACTCTAATTGTACTTGTAGCCTACCGTCGAGTAGGGCACATTTCCAACACACAGTCATGTGTTGCACCCCCAAGTCACCTAATCCAACTCTCTCAACTTGCTACTGGATAAACTGGATTAAGTCTGCAGGACTTGTGGCTGTTGGAACATCTCATTGCATCATGTTAGTAATTAGGCTTGTGATAACCCTAGTTAGTTAAAGTATCAAGTCGTACTCATTGCTTGGCCATGATTGATGGATGGAGTCCAGTCTAGTATTGTCTAGATAGTGCTAGTATATGGTTACTTCAGTGTATTTACTATTATGCTTTACCTTATCGATAATCGGTCAAGGACTAAGTTCTATTCAGGAGAAGGGTTACAACCCCGGTCCTTGTCTGGTTTACGGGTTGTAACTTGGTTACCGGAATAGTTCCTTAGTTACCTTATCGTTTATCATCCTGATTTCTTTAACTCATGTCTTTTATTATCCTTTATGTCTCATGTGCTAATATGCTAGTTTTAGTTCTTAAGTGAAGTCTCCCTTGTGGCACTTGCTCTTTCTGGGGTCTGATCCAGCTGATTTTGTATGGCCAGATTTTGGAGTAGCGCCCGAGAATCTTCCCGCCTTCCAGCCAGATGGTGAACACTAGATGCAACCCTGGCAACGAGTGGGTTTTATTTTGCTCTCCCACTATATTGTAAATTATTCTTTTGAGGCGTTTAACTGCCGAGCAAGTGTTAGTTCGTGTTAAATTTACATTTCTGTCTGCCTAAGGGCTGTAACGTGATTGACAAATCCTAGGGTTGATCATGTATGACTTAAACTCGTGCTAGTCTTCGCATTTTATTTGACTAGCTTTATGATCATCTGAATATGTAATGTTTGGGACACCTTACTTTGCATGTTTGATGATCTACCATCTTGTTACATTACTTGCTTGCTTGAGATTGAGACACTAGGCTTGTTCTTAACCATAAGTGACTGTTGGCTTGTAGTAAACCCTCATGCATCTAGACAGCCGTGACTATATTGCGAGGTGGGATTCAATTTAATGTACGTAGCTGGCTGTGTCTGTCTCCCGCTCTCCAGTATTCTGGTTCTGGGGCGTGATACGGTTTAAGTGGTGGCCCATGCAGGTCTCGTAAATCAAGATGTATGAGGGTTTCACTAAATAGATGTCTCAATCAGCACTCGTCCTTGATCTCTACTCGTGTCTTCTAATCTTTCCTAAATCTTGACCTGATCACATGTTTATATCATCGAACTATCATGGTCCTTCCTTATTGTTCCCCATGTCGTTTCTTCAGCGACATTGTTCCTGGTCCTACCGATCAGCAAGACGGAGCACCTCCAGTAGACCAGCAGCAACCTGGAGACCAAGCCCAGCACTCTGGAGCAGCCTCCCGAGTCATGCATTCCGGGGATCCAGAGCCCCCAGTTCAGCCAGTCCAGCCTGTAGAGCCTGATAATGGAACCTTGATGGGTCTCATCAGGGAATTGCTTGTATCTCAAGATCGTCGGGGCGATGCCCTGTACCAGACAGTACAAGATGCCATGGGCAGAGTTGGTTACCAAGGGAACAACGCGGCCAACAGCTTCAAGCGTCCGAACCCTCCTTTCTTTGACGGCAGTGAAGATGCTATCGCTGCTGATGCATTGTCACGACCCGCACCCGGATATACGGGTACGAATACGTGGGCCACGCCCAGCCTACGCCGCGGTATCGGCGGTAGAACGCTGTCAAGTATACTATACTAACTACAACTTCTAAGATCCATAATTATGAAATGTACTCATGTCACAACTCGAAAACTAAGGAAGATAAGACAAGAAATAATAACAATATCACTAGAACAACTAGAATCTACAATGATCATAAGACAGGAAATAAAGAAGGAACAACAAGACTAACTAAGGATAACTACCAGGCAACTCACATAGAAGAATAGTGAGATCCACCTCAGCTAGCAACATCATGAAGTCCAATAATGAGGGCACAACTACTCCTAAAATTTCATAACGTATCCAGTCAGGAGCGGAACGAGCACAAATCTCAAATAACAGTTCTAATTAGACGATATTGAAAATGTAGCAGTAAATAGAGAGAATATACGAGGTAAATAATGTGTACATGAATCATGGTAAGGCATGTCAAGACTGTAACTGAATGTAAGAACAGGAAAAATAGTATAAATCATGTACAAGAATCTGGAACTATATCTATGTGAGTTTAGCACTAGTTTCAACATGTGACCGGCTTAGAACTTGATACAATGTTTGGCCTGGCTAATCATACGTGAGTGTATGATTAACACTATACAATGATGATACAATATCTGTGGGGTATTGATCACATATCTACGCTAACACCCCCATCCCTGACTAATATAGTGGATCCAGTCATGACACGTCATGACACGCATTCTCTGTGAAGTAGCTCTCCTTCACAGGAATCGTGTCTATACTATGAACAAGGAAACAATGAAGACTTGCACAAGGCATACCATATATAAGAGGAATAACATCTTATGACGGGATCCAACAAATACCAATCCGTGTGAACAATGTGTCAAGAGAACAAGGATATCTACACTAAATACTAGAAACAAAAACGATATCATAAAACAGAATTATTATCAGAGAATGTACTCGCCTGGGGTCCTGCTGTCAATATGAATCAGGGTTCAGAGTAAAGCCACAGACCTAAAGATGAAATAATACAAGAGCTGATCAGGGTCAAAAGACATACTAACATCTAGGTCAAACTAAGTCAAACTAAGACAAACTGGGTTAAGATTGACGTCTAAGTCTAATCTAGGTTAAATAGGTCAATGGTTGACCTACAGTTGACTTTGGTCAAAAAGTCAACGTTTGTCAAATCTGGTCAAACCTAGGTCAAATATTGACTCTACTTCGACATCTAGTCAAAGTAGTCAACCATGGTCAAGCTAGTCTCTATAACCATCTACAAGGTCAACTTATGAATTTCAGTGATTTAGAAATCACTGAAATCGACAGGTCTCTAAAACAACCAAAAGGAGAAAATATTATAATAATAGGATGACACAAAAAGGGAAGAAATATACAGATGTTGTCGGATGATGAAACTAACATCACCAACGTGTCCAGAATGGTCAAATCAGCTAGGATAGCCTGTCCAAAAATTCAATTTGGACACATGGGCAAAACGGTAATTTTGGGCCAAAATGATGTCCGTCGTTGGACACAATTTGCACCGAAAAATGTGCCAAAATAAAAGTGCACAAAACCTAACAAATTATATGTCCACGAATCCAGAATGACGATACGAACCCAACGGTATATCCAGAATTGGATTCCGTTGACCCGATCTCAAATTGGTCCGTTGACCCGGACATTGGAAACCGATTTGCACGGAAAAGCGTGTCGGAGCCAATGTCCTCAAAATTCAGCAAATTATATGTCAACGAGTCCAGAATGACGATACGAACTCAACGGTATATCCGGAATTGGATTCCGATGAGCCGGCGTCAAAAAGTCCCGTTGACTCAGAAAGTGGGACCCGCTTTGCACCGAAATGCGTGCCAGGGCCCACGTTCTCCAAATCAAGCAAACTTTATATGAAAACATACCAGAACGACGCCACGAGTCTACTGGTGGTGTCAGAAATTGAATCCGGAGTCCCGGGTTCAAAAATGGAATTTAACAAGTGCAACACTAAGAATTCGAACGGCCAACTTTGGCGTCGAATTCGACCGACCTAACAAGCTCAAACTGAAATGAAATCTAAAGGGGGCAGGAAGAGGGTTATACCAGCTGTGCACCGGAACTGGTGGCGCGCAAAACGGAGCTGCGACGACGAAGATACGAACCCGCGAAGTTGGCATCGCAAAACTGTCCAAAAATAACACAATTAAAACGTCAACTTGGTGGCCGGTTTTGATGTATCAAACGACGAAATTAACGGGTGAAATTTGAGAGGGATGAAGGGGTATATACCGAGATTGCGACGGAGTGAAGAAATCGACGATCCAACGGTCGGATTTCCCAGAAAATCGGCGCGAAGTTGCTGTCCCGAAACGAGATTCTGACTTCGTTTCCGAGCGCGCGCCGACGGGATCTCGTGCCAAACGCACGAATCGACTGTCGTGCGCACCGGGGACGAGGGTGGCTGCCACGGGGGTGTTCGTCGGGGACTCGCGCGCGGCCAGGGGGCTCGCCGGCGGCTCGTGGCCGACGACAGCGGCCGGTGGCGCGTCGCGGCGCGTGGCAGCGCTGCTACTGCCGCTCGCTGCTGCCTCGCGTTGCAGCTGCTGCTGGCGCACGCGCACGGCGGCGACGGGCGGCGCAGCGGGCACGGCGGCGGTCGGAGTGCACGCGCACGGCGGAGGTGGTGGCCGTGGCGGCGGGGCGGTATGATGGCGGTGGTGATGGTTTGTGGTGGTGGTGGTGTGTCCTTCTCTTGAAGAAGAAGAAGAAGACTAAGAAGAAGGAGTTGAGGAAGAAGAAGGAGAAGTGAGAAGGAGAGAGAGATGATGATGATGATGAAGAAGAGGAAAAGGGGGGGGGCTGTACCAGTACGGGTAGGGGGGTTTGCGTGTGCTGGGAAGAGGGAGAGAGTGATGTGAGGGAATGGGTGAGAGAGAGAGAGTGAGATTATATATAATATATATAAGTGTGTGTATATATTATATAAGGAGGGAGAGAGAAAGAGATATTTAGAGAGAGGGGGGGTTTGTGTTCGGCTGATGCATGGGGAGAGGGGGTGTGCTCACGTGGGGAGAGGAGAGAGTGAGGTGTTTGTAAAGAGAGAGAGAAAGATATTAAATGAGAGAGGGAGATATTTAATGTATATGTGTGTGTGTATATATATTAAATATAGAAGAGAGAGAAAGAGAGAGATGGGTTTACTTCATGAAGAAGAAAAGAGAGAGGGGGGTTCGGCTGAGTGTGGGGTGAGGGGGTTTCTCTTTGTGTGGGAAGTGTACATGAGTGAGAGGAGAGATGTAACACATGTATACACGTAGGTATATATACATAGAGAGAGAAAGAGATAATAATATAAAATAAAAGAATTATATTTTCGAGTAGGCAAAATTAGGAGAACACTAGTGGGATGTATGGGCAGTCATGACAGGGCCCACACGAAACTGGGTTGGGCGTTGGGCCAAGTTTGGACAAAGTCGAAGCCAAGATTTAATTAACTAATAAATTAAGCAATTTAAATCACGGATGAAATAGGAGCACAAAGGAGATCGAAATTTTGGCACGCAAGTGGCACCTGCATAGTTTACTCAAAACAGGCCAGGGCCATAAATTGGGTCGACTGGATTGGACCGATGTCAGGCCCAGAATTTAAATTGGAAGTTAAATCACAATTTACGGTAAATAATAAATTGGTCTAAATTGACCCGAACTTGCGCGAGGCAAAAAGAATACAAGGGAGCAAGTTCAAGTGGGACAGGACATATGAAAATGAAGATAATCTCGTCTACTACAAACTCCAAGAAGGAAGTTTCCAGAGACTGGCATCCCTGATGCTCTAGAATTCCAAGTCACGGTAAAGAGCATTAAATTAAATAATAATCAAATAATAATATTCTAATTAATTGATTATTAAAATAAAAAAAATAAGCCCTAAATTCAGGGGCTTACATGCATGGCTTCAGGACATAGAAGTTATCCTGGAGGCAGCTAGGATTCCTGAGGAAGAGAAGGTGGCCGTTGTGCGCCTGTAGTTATTGGACTTAGCCCGCAGCTGGTGGACGATACTAGCAGTTGGATTACCGACGCCTGTCTCATGGGCGGTATTCAACAACAAGTTCCAGACCAAGTACTTCGATGCAGTAGCTCGGTATGATCTGCAGATGAGATTCACCAATCTTAAGCAGATGGGCAGGACGGTCGATGGATATATGGCCGAGTTTTCTAGGCTCAGTCGGTTTGGTCATACCTTGGTGCTGACCGAATTGGACCGAGCCTAGCGATTCCAGCAGGGGCTCCACCTAGAGATCATTATATCAGTGGAGCAGTTTAAGCACCAGACGTTTGATGCCGTCTTACAAGCAGCGAAGAGGCATGGGTATAGTTCGTAGAGGATTGTAGATAGAAGTGGAGGACGGAAGAGGTCTCATGGGCAAATATCCCAGTCTTCAGCACCAGCCCCGGCAGCTAGGGCTTTGACTATTGGAGCTCCTAGGAGGGCGACCACAGTTTTGTCGGTTCAGCACTCGACGCCGGCGTATCCTCAGCAACAGAAGCAAAAGCAGTCTTCCGTAATGGGCTGCACTCATTGTGGAAAGCCAGGACATATAGTATCAGAGTGTCGCAGAGCACAGGGATTGTGCTTGGCTTGTGGGGCACCGGATCACAAGATAGGCTCCTTTCCGAATAGAGGCAGTTCATCATCATCAAACCTAACCAGTCCATCGGTTAAGGGTCCAGCACCAGTGCAGCAGTAGTACCAGCCTCCGAGGCTATTGCCGCCTCAGGCCTAGCAGTATGTCCAGACCCAAGCCCAGATTCAGAACAGGCAGAGAGGTCACCAGCAGAGGGGACCAGCACCAAGAGGACAAGGTCAGGCTATGGCTCTGACGGTAGAAGAAGAGTTAGCTTCAGGTGAGGTGGTGGCAGGTACCATTCTCGTCAACTCTTTTCCAGTATCTGTATTATTTGATACGGGTGCATCGCATTCATTTATGTTTGTACGAATCGCAACACAGATAGGACTGGATCTCGAGTCATTATCAGTAAGGATCAAAATACTTACTGGTAACGGTCTTGTGGAAGTAAATAGAGTATTTTTATCGTATCGAATCGTAGTTAGCGGTAGAGAGTTTCCCGCTAGGTTGATAGAATTTCCGATGGTCGATTATGATGTGGTCCTAGAAAGGGATTGGTTGAAGGAGCAATACGCAAGAATAGACTGCCATATTGGCAGGATTATTTTTGGTATTCTCGACGAACCGGAGTTTTTATTTTCCAGGGGCAAAGTGGAACCTTCTTCCCCGGTATTGCGGATGGCAGTAGCAGTGGCAGTTCAGTTTCCCAGAGTAGTAGAAGTGTTTTCTGATGTATTTTCCGAAGAGCTTCCAGGTATGCCCCCAGAGAGAGAGATAGAGTTCAACATTGACTTGCTTCCAGGGACGGCACCAGTATCAGGGGGAGTCTATAGGATGAAACCTTCATAGTTAGAGATCTTATACAAGATGATTGAAGAACTTAGGACCAAGGGATTCATTCGTGCTAGTGGATCACTTTGGGGAGCCTCGATACTTCTTGTGAAAAAGAAGGATGGTACGTCAAGATTATGTGTTAATTATCGTACCTTGAACTCTGTAACAGTCAAGAACAAATATCCTCTACCAAGGATAGATGATTTATTTGATTAACTCAGAGGAGCGACAATATTCTCGAAGATTTGACTTGCGATTAGGGTACCATCAGATCAGAGTTAGAGAGCAAGACATCCCGAAGACAGCATTCAAATCTAGATATGGACATTAGGAGTTCCTTGTATGCCATTTGGAGCAACCAATGCGCCAGCCGTATTCATGGACCTCATGAATCGTATCTTCATGCCCTATTTGGACCAGTTCGTGATAGTGTTTATAGATGACATCTTAGTCTATAGCAAGAATGAGGCAGAGCATGAGCAGCATCTTCGTGTAGTTCTTCAGATTCTCAGAGAGCACCAGTTGTACGCGAAGTTTAGTAAGTACGAGTTTTGGCTGGATCGTATCTCGTACTTAGGTCACATCATCTCCAGAGGTAGAGTGGAAGTGGACCCCCAGAAGATAGTGGCTATAGAGTCCTGGCCAGTTCCCAGTACCGTTGCAGAAGTTCGGAGTTTCCTAGGATTGGCTGGCTATTACCGGCAGTTTGTATCAGAATTCGTTCGGATTTCAGCACCATTGACGCAGTTGACCCGCAAGGATGTGCAATTTTCTTGGACAGCAGAGTGTCAGAGTTCATTTGAGAAGTTGAAGCAATGATTGATGACGGCACCCATTCTCATGCTTCCGGATGGGACTGGAGGATTTTCGATCTATTGTGACACTTCCGGCAAAGGATTGGGATGCGTCTTGATGCAGCATGGTAAGGTAGTAGCTTATGCGTCACGTCAGCTTCGTGATCATGAGAGGAATTACCCAACCCAGGACTTGGAATTAGCAGCGGTGATTTTCGCACTTAAGCTTTGGAGGCATTATTTATATGGAGATGGGTAGAGATTTTCACTGACCACAAGAGTCTTAAGTATGTGTTTACCCGGAAGGATCTTAACATGCGTCAGAGGAGATGGCTAGAGCTACTCATGGACTATGATATCAACTTGCAGTATCATCCTGGGAAGGCCAACGTTGTTGCAGATACATTGAGCAGAATAGCCGGAGTTTATTTTCTATCGGCACAACCAGAATTGTTAGCAGATCTTCAGAAGATGGGAATAGAAGTAGTTCTTCCTACCAATGTGGCATTGATGGCCAGCATGCAAGTTCAGTCCAGCATAGTTGAGAGGATCAAGATGGTATAATTAGCATATTCCAAGCTTCAGCGGCTCAGAGCAGAGTGTGAAGCAGGTCGGAGAGCAGAGTTATGTATTCACGAAGATGGTACTCTCCGACATGGGATGTAGGACCGTTAAGCACCTCTAGAGGGGGTGAATAGAGTGTGTGCGTGTGCAGCGGAAAATAATTACCAATTAAAATCTTAAGTAATAACTATGGCAGTAAATAGGAGACAGTAAATAAATACAGTAAAGTAAGAGTCAAGAATTCAAACTCAGTGACACAGCGATGTATACTGGTATCCCTCTGAGAGGACTAATCTAGTCTCGAGTACTCTTGCTCGATGTTAATCCACTATGACACAAGCTTTAACTGAGAGCTTGCAGTCTCTTACAACACCGTGCTTGGCGACAAGTGCACGACCGACTTCACAACACCGTGCTTGGTGACGAGCGCACGACCGGCTCCAGAAGGCAATTGGAAAACTGGAACGTTTTCTGAATACAACCTCCGATACAACTCTTCAATACCAAACTCTAGATTAAACAGAAACTGTACTGGCTTGGCTAAGAGTCGTAAAGGCTTAGATATGAAAGTAAAAGCTCAGAACACTTTAGATAGAGAAGAGAAGAGATAAAATTGGATTGTTGAAATGAATGGTAATCTCAACTCTATTTATAGTATTTTTGGGGAACCGAACTCGGACAAAGTTCTGGCAGAGTTCGGATGCTAGGATTTCGCATACGAACGTTGCATGCAGATTTGGTGGGAACTGTATTTCAAATAACCCAGACCGAACTCGGGCCGAACTCGGACCGAACTCGGTCAGAGTTCTGTCAGAGTTCTGCTGGTTCAGAACAGTGAGGAATAAACCAAATTTGCATAGGTTTTGGGCCTTTTGGAATTGTAGATTTTTGGGATAATTAGGTAGACTTATTTTTGTTTGTGGACTGAGAAAAACCTACGCCAGTACCGATCCGATCAATCTCACATTTTTCCTAGACTCAATAAAAGGGAAAAATACAGAATAAATATGAAAACTAATAGCCCTTTGATGACGCCTTTTTCCTGACATAGAAGACGCATTTTTCCTTGACGACAATCGTCTAAAGATAAACAGATCTGAAAATCTGAATACCTTTCGGGGGCTTCGCCCCCGAACCCCTGACGGGGGACGCTGCCCCCTCGACCCCTGTCCGCTGACTGGACAGCGGAACCCCCGATGCGAGGCCCCGGATAGGTCGTTGGACGGTTCAGAGAAATCTTCTTATATAACGCCGTCTTTGGCCCATTAATAATTCTTTGTTGCATATGTCCTAGTTTGATCATGCTTACTGCTTGTCTGCAAGTACATGTTAGACGAACAAAACAGTATGATGCAGTATGATATAATCATAACAATATGATATAGAACATTTAGGATAGTGCGAAGTATAAGTAGCAACATGATAGGGATTACATGAATATTAGTGACGTCATTATGTTAAACTTTAATTGATTAGCCATATTCAAAAACATGATATAATCATTGGGCTAACATGGGAGACGTCTTTGTGTACCCAGTGGTGATATCAGACAGGAGATCATGGCAGAGGCTCACAGTTCTCAGTATTCAATTCATCCCGGCGGTACGAAGATATATCGAGACATCCGTCAGCATTTCTGGTAGAATGGCATGAAGAAGGAGATAGCCCGGTTTGTCTTTCATTGTTTAGTTTGCCAACAAGTTAAGGCTGAACATCAGAGATCAGCTGGACTTCTTCAACCTTTACCGATCCCAGAATAGAAATGGGAGCATATTACCATAGATTTTGTAACTGGGTTACCTAAATCCCCAGCTGGAAGAGATGCAATCTGGGTTATAGTTGACAGACTTTCAAAGAATTGGTCAGTCGACGGATCAGCTAGCAGAGATGTACCTCAGGCAGATTGTCAGATTGAATGGAGTGCCAGTTAGTATCATATCAGACCGAGATTCAAGATTTACATCGCACTTTTGGCGAAGTCTTCAAGAGAGCTTGGGGACTCGTCTCAAGTTCAGTTCAGCTTATCATCCACAGATAGATGGTTAGTCAGAACGCACAATCTAGACTCTTGAAGATATGTTGTGGTCATGTACACTCGACTTCGGTGGTTCGTGGGAAGATCTCCTGCATCTTGTGGAGTTCTCCTATAACAAGAGTTTTCAGGCTAGTATCCAGATGGCACCCTTTGAAGCACTGTATGGAAGGAAGTGTAGATCACCTTTAGCTTGGGATGATGTCGGTGAGAGACAAATACTTGGTCCAGAGATGGTTACGCAGACAATCGAGGTGGTCAGACAAGTCAGAGATCATCTTCGAATTGCCCAAGATCGACAGCGCCATTGGACCGATTCTCATCAGCGTCCCCTTGAGTTTTCAGTCGACGACCACGTGTTCCTTAGGATATCGCCTACCCGTGGCGTCATTCGATTTGGCGTACAGAGAAAGCTTAGTCCTAGGTACATAGGGCCGTTCGATATTCTAGAACGAGTAGGTGATGTGTCATATCGTCTCGCTTTTCTGCCGTCGTTACGTGAGATGCATGATGTCTTCCATGTATCCCAATTATGATGGTATATCCCGGATCCGAGCCATGTCCTTGGTCATTCGGAATTGGTTGTTGGTACCAACCTTTCGTATGAGGAAAGGCCCGTATCCATATTGGACCGAAGGGAGAAGGTGCTCAAGAACAAGACTATTAGTTTAGTTTGTGTTGCTTAGGGTCACCACTCTTTGGGTGAGTCAACATGGGAGCATGAGGATGTTATTCGCTCGCGATATCCACACCTGTTTGACTCATAAGGTATAATGTCTTTCTTATACCTTATGCTTTTAATTCCATGCTTGCATGAATGATTGCTTAATTGACTGCTAGTCGTAGCTTGCTTATGATTAATATAGCTTGTCCCGACATCTCTAGCCTCTTGATTAAATTCCGAAGATGAAATTCTTTTAAGGTGGGTAACGTTGTCACTCTCGTTTCCCGTTATACGTATTTTCGTATGCGTATACGAGATTTCTGGCATTTATCAGGTTGACGATAGTTAGGCTTATTTTGCTTAGCCTAGTCTTGGTTTAATCTTGACTTGGTTTATTTGATAGGTTTGGTTCAATTTGATTTGGTTTGGCTTGGCTTGAGATGGAGAGGGTTGATATATAACCCAACTCCTTCTCTCTCTCTCTCCTCATTCACTTCTTCATTTACTTCTTCATCTTCTTCATTTACTCCTTCCACCTACCAAGTCCTAGGCAAGTACAATTTGCTTCATGATGGATCTCAAGTTTTATTATTCCATTCTCTTCCTTACTTGATTTTAAGCCTCTTTAGAACTTGACATTTTGGGTTTGATGGATAGATTTTTGTAGATCTAAGTTTGTAGCCTTTTCGGTTTTTTTGGGTTTTGATCTACCAAAATTTATTATTTTCAAGTTTTGATTGTTCTATGTTGTAGAGAATTCGATTTTACCCAAAATGGACCTTTGAAAAGTTAGATTTCGACTTGTTTTGAGGAAGTTATGGCCAAAATAAGAGTTGGACATTTTCTAGTTCATCTGTCCTGAATCTGGTAGGGACGATGAATAGTACCGCATGGATGCATAGTGCCGCAGGAATGAATAGTGTCGCATGGATGCATAGTGCCACAGGAATGAATAGTGCCGTATGGCTTGAATAGTGCCGTATGGATGCATAGTACCGCAAGAATGAATAGTACCGCATAGCTTGTATAGTACCGCATGGATGAATAGTACCTCATGGCTTATATAGTATCGTATGGATGCATAATACCGCATGGATTCATAGTGCCGCAGGAATGAATAGTACCGTATGGATGCATAGTACCGCAGGAATGAATAGTACCGCATGGCTTGCATAGTGCCGTATGGATGCATAGTGCCACAGGAATGAATAGTGCTGCATGGCTTGTATAGTGCCACATGGATGCATAGTACCGCAGGAATGAATAGTATCGCATGGCTTGTATAGTGTCGCATAGATGCATAGTGCCGCAGGAATGAATAGTGCCGCATGGCTTGCATAGTGCCGTATAGTGCATATTTTGGCTATTTTTTCCTGTTTTATGTCCTATTTGGCTGAATTATAGCCAAAATTTCTTCCAAATTCCAACATGAAAGTTGTAGATATTTTTCTTGGCTTCAAAAATATGCTACTAGCTATTTTATATAAGTTTTTCTTATTCATGATAATGTAAGGATAGAACACGATAGTGGCCTGCTAAGGCGCACTCTTAACAAGTAACAAGTAACATGACATGATAGTGGCCCATTGTGGCGCACTCTTAACAAGCAACCTTGGCATGATAATACATGATAGTGGCCCGTCGTGGCACACTTTTGATAAGTAAACCTAACATGATAATCTTGATATGCTGTTGTGACGACTATTTTGACTTGCTAAGTAACTCTTGTCTTGACACCGTGGGTGTTTGTGCTTGTATAAGCTACATGTCTCATCTTGTATTATGTCTAGGACATAAATTCCTGGTTACCACGGTCAGGAATTCATACTGAATCAGACTAGGATAATGACTAGATTGATCAAGTAGTTCATGAAGAGATTTTCCAGCTATATGCAGTCCCGTTATCTGGGCGCTCTAATTGGACTTGTAGCCTGCCGTCGAGTAGGGCACATTTCCAGCATACTGTCATGTGTTGCACCCACAAGTCACCTAATCCAACTCTCTCAACTTGCTACTGGATAACATAGATTAAGTCTGCAGGGCTTGTGGCTGGTGGAACATCTCATTGCATCATGTTAGTAATTAGGTTTGTGATAACCCTAGTTAGTTAAAGTATCAAGCCGTACTCATTGCTTGGCCGTGATTGATGGATGGAGTACAATCTAGTATTGTCTAGACAGTGCCAGTACATGGTTACTTCAGTGCATTTTCTGTTATGCTTTACCTTATCGATAATCGGTCAGGGACTAAGTTCTGTTCAGGAGAAGGATTACAACCCCGGTCCTTGTCTGGTTTACGAGTTGTAACTTGGTTACTGGAATAGTTCCTTAGTTACCTTATCGTTTATCATCCTGATTTTTTAACTCATGTCTTTTATTATCCTTTATGTCTCATGTGCTAATATGCTGGTTTTAGTTCTTAAGTGAAGCCTCCCTTGTGGCACTTGCTCTTTCTGGGGTCTGACCCAGCTGGTTTTGTATGGCCAGATTTTGGAGTAGCACCCGAGGATCTTCCAGTCTTCCAGCCAGATGGTAAACACTAGACGCAACCCTGGCAACGAGTGGATTTTATTTTACTCTCCCACTCTATTGTAAATTATTCTTTTGAGGCGTTTAGCCTCCGAGCAAGTGTCAGCTCGTGTTAAATTTATATTTTGTCTGCCTAAGGGCTGTAACATGATTGACAAATCATAGGGTTGATCATGTATGACTTAAACTCGTGCTAGTCTTCGTATTTTGTATGACGAGCTTCATGATCATCTGAATATGTAATATTTCGGATGCCTTACTTTGTATGTCTGATGATCTACCATCTTGTTACATTACTTGCTTGCTTGAGATTGAGACACTAGGCTTGTTCTTGACCATAAATGACTGTTGGCTTGTAGTAAACCCTCATGCATCTAGACAGCCGTGACCGTATTTCGAGGTGGGATTCACTTCAATGTACGTAGCTGGCCGTGTCTGTCCCCCGCTCTCCAGTATTCTGGTTCTGGGGCGTGACAACCGATCATACCTCGATACTTACAAATGTCGACCGAGATACCGTTCTCATCATTATCAAGTTTTGTCGTTGTGGCCATAAGAGTCCTCATTGATTTGGATGAGTCCATTTCGAAGCGTTTGAGAAGATCCTTTGTATATTTGGCTTGATTGATGAAAGCGCCTTTGGGACCTTGCTTGATTTGTAATCCAAGGAAGAAGGAGAGTTCTCCCATTATACTCATTTGAAATTCATCATGTATTACTTTGGCAAATTTTACACAAAGTGCATTGTTAGTGGAACCAAAAATAATGTCATCAACATAAATTTGAACTAACAAAAGAGTGCCACTAAGAGATTTAATAAAAAGTACAGTGTCAACTTTTTCCTTAGAAAAGTTGTGAGTGATGAGAAAGGAGCTGAGACGCTCATATCAAGCACGAGGAGCTTGTTTGAGGCCATAAAGGACTTTGTGAAATTTAAAGACATGATTAGGAAATAGAAAGTTTTCAAAACCGGGAGGTTGCTTGACAAAAACTTCTTCTTTAATAACACCATTCAAGAAGGCACTTTGACATCCATTTGAAAAAGTTTGAAATCGTTAAAACAAGCAAAAGCATAAAGCATTCGAATGGATTCAAGACGAGCAACCGGAGCACAGGTTTTATCGTAGTCAATGCCTTCATTTTGGTTATAGCCTTAAGCAACCAATCGGGCTTTGTTACGAGTGACCAAACCATCTTTATTGAGTTTATTTCGAAACAACCACTTAGTCCCAATAATTGGATGGTTATGGGGTTTTGGAACAAGTTTCCAAACCTTATTTCGCTCAAATTGATTTAGCTCTTCTTGCATGGCTAGCATCCAAAATTCATCATTAAACGCATCATTGATGATTTTAGGCTCTATTTGAGAAATGAAAGCCACATTCGCACAAAGATCTCGAGTAGAGGATCTAGTGCTAACCCGTGAGGAAGGGTCACCAATGATAAGCTCCTTTGGATGATAGGGGACAAATCTCCATTCTTTAGGAAGATCCTCGGGAGGAGGTTCGATTGGTGGAGAACGTTCGGGTGGAGTAGGCTCAACTTCATTGTTAGATGAGGAAGTGCTAGTATCTCCAAGAAAAGAGTTTTCCAAACCAAAAGAGATGTCATCAACATCATTGGAAGAGGATGTAGAAGTGTTAAGTTCATCAAAGGAGACATTGACTCTTCGACAACATGACTTCTTTTGTTAAAGACACGAAAACCTTTGTTGTGCATAGAATATCCAAGAAAGATACCTTCATTGGCTTTTTCTTTAAATTTGCCTAGGTTGTCCTTGGTGTTCAAGATAAAACATTTGCATCCAAAAACTTTAAAATATTCAATAGATGGAATTTTGTCAAACCAAAGCTCATATGGAGTTTTCTTATAAATAGGTCGAATCAAGACTCTATTTATAATATAACATGCCGTATTAACGGCCTCCACCCAAAAGTATTGGGGAAGCTTATATTGGTTTAACATAACCCTTGCCATATCGCCAAGGGTTATGTTCTTTCTTTCCACAACTCCGTTTTGTTGTGGAGTTCTAGGACAAGCAAAATCATGACCAAAACCATTCTTTTTCACAAAATCTTTTAAAATCGATATCATCAAATTCAACTCCATGATCACTTCTAATATTGTTGATCATAATGCCTTTTTCATTTTGAACACGTTTACAAAAACCAACAAATTCACGAAATGTATCACTTATGTTTGCAAGAAATATGATCCAAGTAAATCTCGAGAAATCATCAACTAAAACAAATGCATAGTGTTTACCACCAAGACTAACTACTTTACTAGGACCGAATAAATCCATATGAATGAGTTGAAGTGGTCC
The DNA here is from genome assembly GCA_029216955.1 of Iris pallida. Classification (NCBI taxonomy): domain Eukaryota; kingdom Viridiplantae; phylum Streptophyta; class Magnoliopsida; order Asparagales; family Iridaceae; genus Iris; species Iris pallida. The sequence continues at coordinate 15,074,130 of JANAVB010001800.1, forward strand.
AGTAGTACTTACTGAGTTGATGGATTTGAAAGAAGATTTGGTCAACTTACTTTTCTCGTATTCTTCACATACCATATCCTTTTTGTAGGGGATGCTTGGAAGTCCTCTTACTAGCTTCTTGGTGGCGAGTCAGGAGATGGTATCCATGTTAGCATGCCCAAGTCTCATATGCCAAAGCCAACTCTCATCGTTCTTTGCTACTAAGCATCTGTCATTGTTAGTACTCTCAACAAGATAAAGAACATATATATTATTTTCTCTAATGCTTTCATACACAGTAGATCCACTAGTGCTCTTGGTGATGAAGCATTTGTGTTTAACAAACTTAATATCATAACCATTATATGTCACTCCCCGATCCCGATATACGTATTCTTTCATGAATTATGTACATGGTATCCTGTATTTAGCATATGCATAATTCTATTTATTATTCATTAATGGTTGCATGTAGCTTTTAAGTATGTCATTAGTGGAATGGTTAGAGCATGTTTAGAGATTAGGGTTTTCTTAAGCCAACCCTCACCCACTATAAATAATCTCTTCCATACTCTCTTTCCTCATTCACTCTCTTATTCATTTCCCTCAACCACCAACCTACTTAGGCAAGTACAACTTGCTCAAAAGTTGAGATTTGTGTATTTTTTATTCTTAATTATTTTCCTTTGATATTATTTGTCTATATTGTTCTTCTTATTATCCTCTACAAGTTTAGTACTTGGTATTTTCGATTTTAATGAATGAATTCTTGTAGATCTAAGTTTATGTTATTCTTGGTTTTCTTTGGTTTTGATCTATTAAACTTGCTTGTTTTTAAAAACTAATTATTCCATGTGGTAGAGAATTTGATTCTACATAATTTAGACCTTTAAAAAATTAGATTTCGACTTGTTTTAAGGAAGTTATGGCCAAAACAATATTGGACATCTTCTATGTTCATCTGTCCTGGTTCTGGCAGGAACGATAAATAGTGCCGCAGGGATGAATAGTGCCGCAGGAATGAATAGTGTCGCATAGATGTATAGTGCCGTATGGATGAATAGTATCACAGGAATGAATAGTGCCACATGGATGCATAGTGCCGCTGGAATGAATAGTGCCGCATGGATGCATAGTGCCGCATGGAATAAATAGTGCCGCAGGAATGAATAGTGTCGTATGGAATGAATAGTGCCACAGGAATGAATAGTACCGCATTGATGCATAGTGCCACATGGAATGAATAGTGCTACAGGAATGAATAGTGTTGCATGGATGAATTGTGCCGCAGAAGGCCGCATAGTGCCGCAGAAGGCTGTATAGTGACGCAGAAGGCCGCATAGTGCCTATTTTGGCTGTTTTATGTCCTATTTAGCTGAATTGTGGCCAGAATTTCTCCCAACTTCCAACATAAAAGTTGTAGATCTTTGTCTTGGCTTCAAGAATATTTATGTCTCACTTTAACCACAATTCATATGTAACTTTGTCACCTTGTGTACCTTGCACCTTGTGCACCTTTTACCTTGCACATTGTCCGTGCGCCGTTTGGGCCACTTCATGAGTTACGAGCACTTCATACCCTAAGTGCATAGTGCTTTCTTGTTCTTTTTCCTCTTGTGTCTTAGTTCTCATTCCTGATCTAACTACCTATACGTGTGCTGGATAACCCTATGTGTGTACTAAGGTATAATCTATGTGAGCACCGAGGTGCTATCCTATGTGCTAAGTGTTCCTACGTGATATCTGCCAGTACCTCCAAGAGTCCAGCATTTACATAGTGAATGGTCGGTAGCAATGACGTGGTATGTGTTGTGTGTTGCATTACACCAAGAAGGGGGTACATACATATGACTCCATGAGCCAGTACGGATCCCTTCTTAGGGTACTCGTACAATATAAGACTTCTAGGGGAATGAGCATGTGACCACGACATGTGAACTCCGAGGATAACCTAGGGATTAACTAGGCAACTAACTTGGTAGATGCATTGGATGGGAAAAATTTTGAGATCGTGCCATACTAGCCACCCCAGGTCCAGTCCTGACGTGTCGGGTTGGCCGCCACGGATATAGTTTCATTCGCCTATAGCGGATGGCTATATCCGACTTCTACGAGCTATGTGTTATATGTATTAGCACGGTAGCCCTTCGGGGGACCGGTGCATACTTAATGTGCTATATGTCTAATAGTTCGGCTAGCCCTACTGGGTTGACACGATCTGTGGATTCCTTTTAATCAGTATCGCGGAGATAACTCCGCCAATTATAGAAAGTCATAGGAATGAATGGCCGCTTAAAAATGACTTGACTGTGCCTTGTAACTTCCGTTAGCAGCCGAGGGACATGGACTGTCATGGTGCGTGGTCCAACCCATGTCCTTGTTTGGTTGTTGGGTTGGGCTATCGTGCTGTAACAGGCTGTGGACCGAGGTTACGACCGGAAGCTTTTATTATTACTAGTATTATTTTATGCTTGGGTTTTATCTCACTCTTTTGTGCTCCCTTGTGGTACTTGCTATTCGGGGCTGACCCCGCTGGTTTTATTTGGCTAGATCTTGTAGCAGCGCCTGAGGATCCAAACTTCTTCCCCGACGTCAATGGTGCATACTAGAAGCATGGCTGGTGGGGGGCTCGAGTGGGTTTCTTCTCCACCACTCTAGTATCTTTACTTATGTTCTGGCGTTTAGCCATCGGTACATGTTTAGCCGGCTAATCTGAATATTTTGTCTTTTGCATAATTTGTAATTAAATCAGACTGCAGCTGAATATAATTATGTACCTATGACTCTCTGGGCTAGCTAACTTATAAAGCTAGATCTCCATGATCATTTTAATGAAGCGTCGGGGATGCCTTCCTAATTTATCTCATATTTTCATTAATTAATGTTTTCTTGCTTTGAATGATTGAGACATAGATGCTCTGTGAGACCATAGGAGACTTGAATATAGCATGCACCCCTTGTCTCTTGACAGCCACGATCGTCGTATGACATCTGTATACCTCATATGGAGTAGCCAGGCCTTCACCTTATCACTGGAGGATGCACTAGCTTCAGATGACGTGGTTGCAGGTAATGTTTCTGTTACCTCTTTTCCTGTAGTAGCATTGTTTGATTCAGGGGCTACCCACTCTTTTATATCTGTACGATTTGTGACACGTATTAGATTGAAGTTCGAGGCATTGCCAGAGAGGATGAATATACTCACTGGTAATGGGCTCGTAGGAGTTAGCAGAGTGTGCTTAGCGTATCCGGTCGTAGTGAGTGGGCGATTATTGCCCGCATCTTTGATTGAGTTCCCTATAGGCAACTTTGTTGTTGTCCTAGGCATGGACTGGTTGAGAGAGTCATGCGACGATAGATTGTCGGGAAGGTAGGGTAGTATTTAATGTACCTGGAGTTGAGGAGTTCGTCTTTGTTCGATCATTGGAGGATCGACCCAAGGGCATTGTTGCAGAAGCATTGGCAGAGCAGGAGCAGATACCAAGAGTGGCTAGAGAGTTTCTTGATGTATTTCCAGAAGAGCTTCCAGGTTTACCACAGGTGAGAGATATGGAGTTTTGCATTGAGTTGACTCCTGGGACGGAGCCTAAGGTCGGCAGAGTTTACAGAATGTCGCAGTCAAAGTTGTACAAGTTGTACCAGCATGAAGAAGAACAGAAGGTGTAAACCCCTTGATCAATTTCCACCATGTTAAAAATTTCTTTATTAATTTTATTTATTTAATTATCATTCTTTTAAACTAGACACTTATTTCTTTTTCCTATACACCTATATATGTAAATATAGGTAATTGCATAAAAGGGATTTTCTTGATGGAAGAATGTGTAGGGACCTTAATGATATTTTCAGGATTTAAGCCATAACCTTGAAGGCCATTTAAACACATGTAATGGTAGGTGTTAGTCCATATGGGTATATTGAAGAGAGCTAATCTTCTTGCAAAGACCCAAGCCTAAGGGGTGTTTTCCATAAATAAATTTACTTTATTTATTTTGTATCTGAGAAAATTACAACTGTAGGAATCTAATCTAGAAGAGGATTACTTTATCCCTTGGACGATGCGATGAAGAAAACTCGAACTTTGAAGAACTTGGACAGCAACTGGGCAATCTCTCTGTTCTCTCTGAAAATGACTGGTAGTCTCTGATGAAGATGAAGAAACTCTTTTTTATAGAGTTCAGGATAGCTGTCCTTAAGCATACGCTCAGGTAGTTACTTGACGTGTGCATAACTGCAGGGACGCGTGGCGAATTCTGATGGAGACACATTAGCGTGCGGTTGAAAGTAGTGGAACATGTTCAGGAGAGATTGATGGCCTGGATGCCACGTTGCATAACTTCTAGAGAAGTGGATAACTGGTACAGGACACGTGAGAACGTGTGTTGACTGTAATCCTGGATATGGTTGTTGTAATACGCTGCCTTGTTGAAGGAGAGTTTATACGCTGACTTGGATAGCATAATGCCATAGGAAAATCATACGCTCACTTTATGGGCAAGGAGTCATGTGAGGTCATACGCATGCTTAGTTAACAAGAAATCATGTGAGGTCCATACGCTCACTTGACTGTGTGAAGAAGGAGTCATGTGAGGTTGATACGCTCACTTGACTGGATGAAGAAGGAGTCATGTGAGGTCCATACGCTCGCTGGAGAAGTGGCCACGTGGCTATCATCAATCTTCTTTGTTACACCATAGCTTCCCATAACTGACAAAATCTTCTCAAGCGTCGTGACTGCGGATTTGACGGCTGACAGACTGTCAAAACTGACAGTAATGATGGCTTTTGTATTTATGAAGGCTGCTGAGTTGTCCTCGTAAAAGACAAAACCGGCTCTTCGAAAACCTATACGACGGTTACTTTTCTTGTGACAGCTGTCTTTGCACGAAAGATGAAGTGTCAGATTCATTCCTCACTTAAACATATGCTGTGCTGTCACTTCAGTAAATAATAAAATATTAACTGAGCGTATGGCTTTTGAATGAGCGTATGGCTTCAACTGACATCTGTCTTTAAGCGTATGGATGAAAATGACAGCGTGTCATAATTTTCCACATCCTACAAGGGGGGGGTTATGTGTAAGTTTTCCTAGACTAAATCTGGATATAGTTAGCATACGAATTGCCCCTTTCTATTTTTTTCCTGCTAAACCGATCTTCAAAACCCCATTAGATTATTCGATCCCAGCTGAACATATCAGTTAGATAGGATCTTTTCAAATAAGGTTTTAAAAACCAAGGCTAAACTCTAACGGATTCAAATGAACCGACCCTCACATCCCATAGGTAAACTGATTTCAAATCCTAGCCGGATCCTTCACATTGGTTAGGATTCAAAAACTCAAATAGAAGTTTAAACACCAAAGGATAAACTCTATCAATTTAAATTTAGCAGACCCCTTATCCTTCCCATATACATATATATATATAGTCTGTTTGAGAATTTCGGAGTTTCTGTTCGAGTAAAAAGGGAAAGGAGAGAAGCTTGGGTTCAACTATTTCGATCCTCCTTCGTCGACTTCAAGACCTGAGCGCAGATCCTGTCACAACAACAGGGGTAAGCCTCCTTCCTTTATTTAAAGTTTGTCTTCAGATGGTAACAACGAGTATTTGTAAAACCCTAAAGAATATTGGTAGATGAGAAGTATCGGATGGATACTCCTGAAACATAATCAATATCCAATACTCGAAGATCTTGAAATAGCCAAACCATAGCATCGTTCTTCTTTCTAATGAAGATGTTTATACAGGAGAACCCGAGTATCAGGTCCTACCTGATCCAAGGGGAAACATGGAGCATTGCCATATAAGAAAATCTGAGTGGAACTTTTAGGGGTAGTGGTTCAGGTCGTATCAGTCACCATGTATTCACCTAGGTCGATTTTAGGATGAAAAAATACCAGTACAACCAGAGGCTGATAACTGGCTGAACCATGGTGTCGAGGGTTTAATATCAAAGCAACCAAGACCTTAGTAAATCTGAGATCAGTTTAGGATCCCATACACACCAAGATACGAGAAAATGGTATCAGGACTTGAAGAGAAGTGTTGGGTTGATGGGGTAACAGGTGATTTGGGTGACCCAACTGTAATAACCAGGGGGGATCGAATCACCAAATATGAGAATATAAATCCTGAACTTAGGACATTGCTCCTATTTTGTGGAGATAATGTATGATACAGGCAAACTAAGTCACTCCATGAATCCTGATACAAGAATAAATGTCTCCAAAAACTTAATATCTTGTATCAGTATCATCATTGCACTGATGACTCAGAACCAGTTCTTACAAGGAAATCGCTGGTACCTTCATTAACAATATAGCCATGTGTTCCACACTTGAACCTATTTGACTCAGTCCCTGTTGAGACTCATGTATCAAACACATGAATTATCAGACCTGGGGACCCATCTCACATCCTGAAAACCAAGGGATACCAGGATTACTCCTGTTTATCAATTGAGATTCCACAATACTGATTTTAGTACACTGGAACAGGGTGTATCCCATAACCCAAGTACCCAAGTGATAACCAGCTAGTATAACAACCAGAGGGAAATGGTGGCATGGCCAAGTTCAAATATAGGAATGATATCACAATAGCTAGAGTGGTTGTTTGCAGTTGAACTCAGAAGCTACCCTAAGCTTCAAGACTGCCTACATGATAACTCAAGTTTAACTGGGTAGGTAGGCCCTTGAGGATTTGAATCCCAAACCCTTGTGTAAAAGGATGGGTATAAGGCCAGCAATGAAGCTGATACCATTCCTGGTAACGGAACACCTAAGTAAGCCTGCAGGCCCATCCCCTATACTAGGATATGTAATAGCCTTGGAATAAATGAGTCAGGCCCTGTAATGGTAGACTGTGTGATTACTTTGAGTCAGGAAACCATTTATGAAGCAATTTAGGCTTGCTCCTTCCTAGGGTTTAAATTCAACTGTTGGCATAAGAAGATGGGGTAGACACTAAACCAAATAAGACAAATTGTAATTAGAACACAAACCTTCATATTGAGTTGTATCTTGACTCTATGGTTCTTTAAATAGGGAATTTGGATCTCGACTTGGATACCGACCAGTGCCAGCAGCCCGGGACGCCAGACGAGTATAGTTTATTATTTGTTTTCAGTATTAATTTTTACTATACATCAGCGTTTAGTTGATAGATATGTGATTTCAGTCTTTTATGTTGGTTTATTTCTTTGTGGTGTCGGGGGAAGTGAAGTACCAACGATGTGTGATCTGACCTTAGACCGTGTAGACCATATAGACCGTAATTATTATTGTATTTATATCTTGTAGACCGTGTAGACCATGATTATTATTGTTTTTAAACTGTGTAGATCGTGATTATTATTTTGTAGACAGTATATCTTTATTGTAATATTTATTGTAGACCGTGTAACTTTAGACCGTGCAGACCGTGTCGCATAATTGTCCTGAGACCGATCACATATCAAAGGTACTTCAGTTGGTGAGTATTTATTGTATTTCATTTTCTGTTCTTATTTATTCAGTTTTATTGCCTTTCTTTATTTTATTTTATGAATCATATGTCTAAAGGCTAACCCCTATTATATAGTCATTTTTATATATTGGAACTGCACTCAGTGAATTGTACTCGTTCCATCCTGACTGGGTAACCAAACAAATTTTAGGTGATGGCGATGAGATCGTGTGTCCTAAGCAGTATGGCCCATACTTGGGAGATGAGTTAGAGACAGACTTTCATTATCAGAAGGATTATACAACATCAGATCCCGCTGCTCTATCTTAGATATTTAGTTAGTGCTGAGACCTTATATTGGACTTATGAGTTAATTTGAGACATGTAGTGGAGATTACTTGATTTTAGATTTCATACATTGTGAGATGATTCTATTTTTATCCATTGATGATGAGTTGAGTTGGAGTTGTTATATTTCCTTTGTGATATATTTTACTGCGTGGTTGTTCATCATATCGTTACAGCGTTCTACCGCCGACTCTGCGACGTAGGCTGGGCGTGTACACGGTTCCTGCCCAAATATTGGGTGCGGATCGTGACAGAAGGCGAAGCAGTTTATCCATGACAGTGAATCGTACTGGGCATCACCGGTAATTTTAGTACCCAAGAAGGATGGATCGATGCAAATGTGCATTGATTACCGGCAGTTGAATACAGTAACAGTGAAGAACAAATATCCGTTGCCAAGGGTTGAATGGTTGATGACTTGTTTGATCAATTGTGTATGGCCTACGTCTTTTCTAAGATTAATCTTCGATCTGGATATTATCAAGTGAGGGTCCGGGAGCAGGACATACCCAAGACAGCATTTAGATCGCGGTATAGGCATTATGAGTTTCTGATGATGCCATTTGGACTGACTAATGCCCCAGCAGTATTCATGGATTTGATGAATCGCATCTTTCTACCCTATTTGGATAAGTTTGTAGTAGTATTCATAGACGACATCCTCGTCTATTCCAATAGTAAAAAAGAACATGAGAAACATCTTCGGACAGTTTTGCAGACCTTGAAGGAGCATCAAATTTATGCGAAGCTTAGTAAATGTGAGTTTTGGTTGGATCATATTTTGTTCCTGGGACATATTATTTCTGGAGCGGGAGTGTCAGTAGATCCGAAGAAGGTTGAGGCAGAAGAGAATTGGCCAGTTCCGAAGACGGTAGCAAAAGTGCGTAGTTTCTTGGGATTGGCAGCTTACTACAGGAGGTTCGTGGCAGACTTCGCCAGGATTTCGGCACCCTTAACGCGTTTGACGCATAAGGATGTAGAGTTTGTTTTGGTCAACAGAGTGTCAGACATCATTTGAAGAGTTGAAGAAGAGATTAATCTCAGCCCCGATCTTGACACTTTCAGTATGATCGGGAGGGTTTACAGTGTATTATGACGCATCCGGGAAGGGACTTGGATGTGTATTGATACAGCATAGTAAGGTGATAGCATATGCATTTCGACAGCTTCGGGACCATGAGAAGAACTATCCGACTCACGACCTGGAATTAGCAGCAGTAGTGTTCTCGCTTAAGTTATGGAGGCTTTATTTATATAGGGACCGAATGGAAATTTACACTGATCATAAGAGCTTAAAGTATGTATTCACCCAGAGGGACCTGAACATGAGACAGAGAAGATGGTTGGAATTACTGAAGGACTTTGATGTAAATCTTCAGTATCATCCAGGCAAGACGAATGTGGTAGCAGATGCCTTGAGCAGGAGAGGTGGTGCATTTATTTTAACCTCACAGAAGCATATTTTGGAAGATCTTCAGGAAATGGGAATTGAAGTGATCTTGCCACAAGACCCGAGAATTATTGCCAGTTTGCAGATTCAGTCTACTTTAGTAGAGAGGATCAGAGCATCCCAGGCAGATTCAGTCTACTTTAGTAGAGAGGATCAGAGCATCCCAGGCAAAGAATCTGCAGGTCCAGAAGCTTCAATCGGAGTGTGAGTTAGGTCTCAGGAAGGAGTTAGTAATCCATGAGGATGGTACACTTAGGTTTGGAAACCGTCTTTGTGTACCAGATGGAGACCTTTGACATAAAGTTATGTCAGAGGCTCATAGTTCCCCTTATTCTATCCATCTCGGAGGCACAAAGATGTACCAGGATATAAAGTGGCATTTTTGGTGGAATGGCATGAAAAGGGAGATAGCGAGATTTATGTCCAGTTGTTTGGTATGTCAGCAAGTGAAGGCAGAGCAGCAGAGACCAGCAGGATTGTTACAGCCGCTTCCTATTCCGGAGTGGAAGTAGGAGCACATCACGATGGACTTTGTGACCGGTTTACCTAGATCTCCGATCGGGACTTTGTGACCAGTTTACCTAGATCTCCGACCGTTCGAAATGCAGTTTGGATAATCATGGATCGGCTCACGAAGGTTGCTCATTTTCTTCCTTTCAGAGTAGGGCAGTCTACTAAGCAGTTGGCAGAAATGTATATGAAGCAGATTGTGAGGCAGCATGGTGTTCCAGTCAGTATCATATCAGATCTAGGCACACGGTTCACCTCTCACTTTTGGCAGAGTTTGTATCAAAGTTTGGGTACCAAGTTGAGGTTCAGTATAGCCTATAATCTGCAGACGGACGGATACTCAGAGAGAACCATTCAGACCTTGGAAGATATGTTACGGGCTTGTACTTTAGACTTCGACGGAACTTGGGAAGATCATCTTCATTTAGTAGAGTTCTCTTACAATAATAGTTATCATACAAGTATACAGATGGCACCGTTTGAAGCATTATATGGAAGGAAATGTAGGTCCCTTCTGGCATGGGACGATGTGGGAGAACAAAAATTATTGGGACCAGAGATGATCACGCAGACCATGAAAATAGTCAAGTTGATCAGAGAGCGGCTTCAAGTTGTGCAGGACAGACACCAACACTGGGCAGATCAATATCGTAGGCCTCTAGAGTTTGGTGTTGGTGACCAAGTGTTTCTGCGAATTTCGTCTACTCGGGGTATCATCAGATTTGGAACCCGAGGAAAGCTTAGTCCGAGATACGTTGGTCCATTTCATATTCTCGCTCGGGTTGGCGATATTGCTTATCGTCTTGCCCTTCCGCCTTTGCTACATGATGTACATAATGTGCTTCATGTATCTCAGTTGCGTAGTTATGTCCCGGATCCGAGTCGCATCCTCGATCATTCTGAGCTGGTCGTCGGTACCGACCTGACTTACGAGGAGCAACCCATATCCATTTTGGATCGACGAGAGAAGGTGCTCAAGAACTGGACTATTAATCTTGTCCGCGTCGCTTGGGGCTATCACTCACCGGAGGAGTCGACATGGGAGCACGAGGATGAGATTAGATCTCGATATCTGCACTTATTCGACTCAGAAGGTATGTTTATCCTTATGCCTTTGTAATATGTTTCCCTGTTGCATCTACTAGGGTGGATGATTGTTCTCTAATGCCTGTTAAAATTGATGAGGTTGCAGGCATAGTTAGCCTTGTAATTAGTATCTTGCTTGTTTTGATTTTCTTTATCTTTTCTTGGCAGAAATTCTGAGGACGAAATTTTTCTAAGGAGGGTAGAGATGTCACTCCCCGATCCCGATATACATATTCTTTTATGAATTCTGTACATGGTATCCTGTATTTAGCATGTGCATAATTCTATTTATTATTCATTAATGGTTGCATGTAGCTTTTAAGTATGTCATTAGTGGAATGGTTTGAGCATGTTTAGAGATTAGGATTTTCTTAAGCCAACCCTCACCCACTATAAATACTCTCTTCCATACTCTCTTTCCTCATTCACTCTCTCATTCATTTTCCTCAACCACCAACCCACTTAGGCAAGTACAACTTGCTCAAAAGTGAAGATTTGTGTATTTTTTATTCTTAATTTTTTTTTCTTTGATATTATTTGCCTATATTGTTCTTCTCATCATCCTCTACAAGTTTAGTACTTGGTATTTTCGGTTTTAATGGATGAATTCTTGTAGATCTAAGTTTATGTTATTCTTAGTTTTTCTTGTTTTTGATCTATTAAACTTGCTTGTTTTCAAAAACTAATTGTTCCATGTGGTAGAGAATTTGATTCTACATAATTTTGACCTTTGAAAAGTTAGATTTCGACTTATTTTGATAAAGTTATGGCCAAAACAATATTTGGACATCTTCTATGTTCATCTGTCTTGGTTCTGGCAGGGACGATGAATAGTACCGCATGAATAAATAGTACCGTAGGAATAAATAGTGCCGTATGGATGCATAGTACTGCATGGATGAATAGTACTGTAGGAATGAATAGGGCCGTATGGATGCATAGTGCCGCAGGAATGAATAGTGTCGCATGGATGAATAGTGCCGTATGGATGCATAGTACCGTAGGAATGAATAGTGTCACAAGAATGAATAGTGCCGTATGATGCATAGGGCTGCATGGAATAAATAGTGTCGCAGGAATGAATAGTGCCGCATGGATGAATAGTGCCGCAGAAGGCCGCATAGTGCCGCAGAAGGTTGTATAGTGCCGTAGAAGGCCGTATAGTGCATATTTTGGCTGTTTTATGCCCTATTTGGCTGAATTGTGGCCAGAATTTCTTCCAACTCCCAACGTGAAAGTTGTAGATCTTTGTCTTGGTTTCAAGAATCTTCATGTCTCACTTTAACCAGAATTCATATGTGACTTTGTCACCTTGTGCACCTTGCACCTTTTATCTTGTACATTGCCCGTGCGCCGTTTGAGCCACTTCATGACTTACGAGCACTTTATACCCTAAGTGCATAGTGCTTTTTTGTTCTCTTCCCTCTTGTGTCTTGGTTCTCATTCCATATCTGACTACCTATGCGTGTGCTAGATAACCCTATATGTGTACTAAGGTACAATCTACGTGAGCACCGAGGTGCTATCCTATGTGCTAAGTGTTCCTACGTGATACCTGCCAGTACCTCCAAGAGTCCAACATTTACATAGCGAATGGTCGATAGCAATGACGTGGTATATGTTGTGTGTTGCATTACACCAAAAAGGGGGTACATACGTATGATTCCATGAGCTAGTACGGATCCCTTCTTGGGGTACTCGTACAATGTACGACATCTAGGGGAGTGAGCATGTGACCATGACATGTGAACTCCGAGGATAACCTAGGGATTAACTAGGCAACTAACTTGGTAGATGCATTGGGTGGAAAGAATCCCGAGATCGTGCCATACTAGCCACCCCAGGTCCAGTCCTGACGTGTCGGGTTAGCCACCACATATATGGTTTCATTCGCCTATAGCGGATGGCTATATCCGACTTCAACGAGCTATGTGTTATCTGTATTAGCGCGGTAGCCCTCCGGGGGACCGGTGCATACTCAATGTGCTATATGACTAATGATTTGGCTAGCCCTGCTGGGTTGACACGATATGAGGATTCCTTTTAATCATCATCGCGGAGATAACTCCACCAATTATAGAAAGCCGCAGGAATGATGGCCGTTTGAAAAACGACTTGACCGTGCCTTGTAACTTCCGTTAGTAGCCGAGGGACATGGACTGTCATGGTGTGTGGTCCAACCCATGTCCTTGTTTGGTTGTTGGGTTGGGCTATCGTGCTGTAACAGGCTGTAGATCGAGGTAACGACCGAAAGCTTTTATTATTGCTAGTATTATTATTTTATGCTTGGATTTTATCTCACTCTTTTGTGCTCCCTTGTAGTACTTGCTATTCGGGGCTGACCCCGCTGGTTTTGTTTGGCCAGATCTTGTAGCAGCGCCTGAGGATCCAAACTTCTTCCCCGGCGTCAATGGTGAATACTAGAAGTATGGCTGGCGGAGGACTCGAGTGGGTTTCTTCTACACCACTCTAGTATCTTTACTTATGTTTTGGCATTTAGCCACCGACACCTGTTTAGCCGGCTAATCTGGATATTTTGTCTTCTGCATAATTTGTAATTAAATCAGACTGCAGCTGAATATAATTATGTACCTATGACTCTCTGGACTAGCTAACTTATAAAGCTAGATCTCCATGATCATTTTAATGAAGCGTCGGGGACGTCTTACTGCTTTATCTCTTATGTTCATTAATTGATATTTTTTCTTTGAATGATTGAGACATAGATGCTCTTTGAGACCATAGGAGACTTGAATGTAGCATGCCTCCCCTTGTCTCTTGACAGCCACGATCGCCGTATGACGTTTGTATACCTCATATGGAGTAGCTGGCCTAGTCCGTCTCCGTATTTTGGTACTGGGACGTGACATTATCCGTAAGATGACTAATGCTAAGAAGATTTTGTTTAAGATTTGTAAGAATGCAAACATTATTAATACATAGATAATGAGGGGAGCCAATATTACCGTTCCCTATGATATACCCCTTTAGGTTGTTGTCGAAGGATACGTGTCCTTTTTTCTTCATCGATAGCGTTGCGAAGAGTGAAGCGTCACCGATCATGTGCCGTGAGCAACCGCTATCGAGGATCCACTTCACCTACAACACAAGTTGAAGATGAAAACTTTGGTACCCAAGAACATTTGGGTTCTTGATTGTTAGTCTTAGGAACCCATTTAAATATTCTCATATCAACATGTTTTCTCATTTGACAATAGTAAGAAGTATGTCCAAAGAGGCCACAATAGTGACATACCATAGGTGTGATAGGTCTAGAGGACAGTGAATGACTGGGTGTATGAGGTGTATAAGGAGTTCTAGTATGAGTACTATGATGATAGCAGAAAGCATGATGTGAAATGTTCTTTTTCTTAGGAGGTCCTTTTCGTGTATGCACTTGATTAGAAACGGACCTATGTGTTGCATTCTTGTGAGTGTGAGGCATATGGCTAGTGTTAGTATGCCCTTGTGGCTTAGTGTGAGCCGGGTTTCTCTCAACATGTTCCTTGCCATTTGTAAGAAAGTCATTATACTTAATAGAGATAGCATATTCTCTTTGGTTAGCAGCAAGAGTCTTGTGCATAGCAAATTCGTATGCTTCTTTGAGAGATTGAATTTTGGCGTCCTTTTTTTTGATGACATCTTGTGACTTGTGTAGAGTTAGTCGTAAGGATTCTATCTTATCAGTGTCAGACAAAGGAGAATTCCTTTTTATATCAAGAATAGAGTTAGAGAGTCTTTCTATTTCTTGCTTGTGAGCTTCAATCTCTTTGAGAGATTTCATATACTTGCCTCTTATAACCTTGTGTTCATCGTGTAATTCAAGAATAGCATTTTCTAAGTCATTGTAAGAAAGAGCATTCATAAGGCAGTCATCTGTTACCTCATTTTCCATGAGGCAAACATTTGCATTGTGCTTGCACTCTTTGTCATTGTCGGAGCCGCTAGCATCACTTTCACACCATATGCTAGTGTTGGCATATTTCCTGGAAGATGAGCTTCCTTTGTGGGACTTCTCGTATCTGCTTGAATTTTTTTCTTGCTATGGGACAGTCTCTCTTGATGTGTCCGGTTCTCTTGCAGTTGTAACAAGCGGGTTCTTCATCGTTATCCCGTCTTGCATGATTTGCTTTGTTGAATTTGAGAAACTTTCGAAAATGCTTGGCCGTGAGGGCAATTTCTTCATCATCGGATTCATCATCATCGGAACTGTCTTTGAGATGATCTTTGTAGCCTTGAGAGCAAGGAATTTCTCCTTCTTCTTTGCCTTTTCCTTCTCTTTCTCTTGAATGGAGGACTCCTCTTGATCCTTCATGTCAATTTCGTACGTCATGAGCTTTTCCATGAGTATTTCTAGGAACATAGTCGTTAGATCATTTCCTTCAATGATGGCGGTGGCTTTGGGATTCCATTCTTTTGTTAAACCTCGGAGAATTTTTCTAATCTTTTCATGAGTGAGATATTCTTTGCCAAGAGAAGAGAGAGGGTTAATGATATCACAAAATTGAGTAAACATAATAGTAATAGACTCATCTTGTTTCATTTTAAAGGATTCATATTCCTGGGTAAGTCTACTAATCTTGGATTCCTTCACTTGAGAAGTTCACTCATGAGTAATTTCCAAGAGTCTGCAGATTTTATTGGAGGTCTTACAGGTAGAAATCCTATTGAAATCATTGCTATCAAGGGCACAGTAGAGAGTGTTCATAGCTTTAGCATCCCGACTAGCAATCTTTTTATCATTTTCGGTAAGTCTATCTTTAAGGGGTTTCTGAGACTACTTCTTCAATAACCATGGTAGATACAGGAATGCCATTGACGACACAATCCCATAGATTATAGTCTAGGGATTTCAGATAAATACCCATCCTAATCTTCCAATAGTTATAGTTAGTTCCATCAAATAGAGGAGGTCTATTTGTGGATTGTCCCTCATTGTGGAATGAGTTGGTACTAGGGTTAGTGGCTATTGATCTCTCTAAGGATGTAAGTCCAAATCAAGAGACAAAGCTCTGATACCAATTGTAGAACCCTGGAGGGGGTGAATAGGGTAATAAAAATATTACCAAGAGAACTAAGCAATTTATATGATAATAAAAGAGAAAGAGAGAATCAAACACTCGATGTATCCTGGTATCCTCCAAAGGGGCACTCCAGTCCCGGAACTCTCTCCGGCTTTGTAAGCCCCCTGAATTTCAGGGCTGTTTTAAATTTTTCTAAATGAATTATTATCGATAAATATTTTATTTATTTAATTGTTTTGATCATTTATGTGCCTTTCCGTAACTTTGACTTCTGGAGCGTCAGGGATGCCAATCTCTGTAAACTCTCTTCATGGGTTTTGAAGTAGGCAAGATTATCTTCCTGTTGATATATCGTGTTCCACTTGAACTCGTTCCCTTGTGCTCTTTTTATATCGTGCAAGTTCGGGTCAACTTAGACCGATTAATCATTCAATAATTATTCCCACTTTTAATTTTGATCGTCGTTTACACGTTGTCGTGGCTTTTAATTTAGGAGCACCAGACCAGTCGTTTTTTCAGAACCAACTTCTCATAAATGATCTACTCGAGACGCTCTTCACCCATGACCTTCGTGTCCCACTTAGACACTCCATTTTGTGCTCCATTTATTTCGCACAACTTTCGGTTCAATTTAGGCCGATTTATTGTCCCGTAAAATCTGATTTATTGTCCAATTTAATTTCGGGATCCGACATCGATCCAACCTAGTCGACCCAAAGTATGGACGTGGCCCACATGAAGCCTACTACTCACATGAAACTTGTGTCCCATTTATTGGAGTCCCCGTATATTATTTATTTACCCATGATTATAAATCCCTATTTTTAATTTAATTATTGCACCTGGTCCGATTTTGACCCGAACCCATGCTCCATGTTGCCCTTTCATGACTGCCCAAATGCCCCACATAATTTCCCTATTTTTTCTATTTTAAAATATCTACTTTTTCTCTCTCTACTCTACAAATATCTCATTTAATATCTCTTATATATATATATATATATACATATATATAACACACTCTCTCTCTCTCTTCTATTATTTGCAACACCCCTCACTCCCCATCACCATGCAGCCGAACACCCCCCTTTTCTCTCTGGCCGACATCCCCCTCTCTCCCTTTCAAATATCTCTCTCTCCCTCTCTATTCTCACACTCTCTTTTATATTGCACACACACACACACACACACACACACACACACACACACACACACACTTACATACATATATTTCTCTCTCTCTCAACACAACACACACAACACCACCACCACAGCCCACTCTCTCCCCCCTAGACGAGCACCACCACCCTCAACCTAAACTCCATCTCCTCCTCCTCCATACTCCATCACCATCATCAACGTCATCATCTTCATTATCATCCCACCATCATCTTCATCACCATTGAAACCACCCTCACCAACACCACCATGCACCACCACCTCCACCACCCGCACGGCCACCACCTCCGACCGCCGTGCTCGGCGAGCACCGCCCCCGCAACAGCCACCAGCAGCCGTGCATGTGCTGCAGCAGCAGCGTAGCAGCTGCGAGTAGCAGCAGTGGGTGCCGCGCCACCCCCGCGCGCCCGTAGGCGCATGGCGTGCGCCACCGCGGCCAGCCACCGGCCACCGGCGACCCCCCCACCGGTGCGCAACCCCAGGCGACCTCCCCCGTTCCACCACCGTCCTCCCCGACGCGCCGAATAGGCTATTCGTGCGTTTTGAACGGAATCCCGTCGGCGCGCGCGAGTTTTGAACTCGGAAATGGTGTCCCGTCGCAGCGACTTCGCACATGTTTTCTGGGAGATCCGACCGTTGGATCGGCAAACTTTTTGCTCCATCGCAATCT
The DNA here is from genome assembly GCA_029216955.1 of Iris pallida. Lineage (NCBI taxonomy): Eukaryota > Viridiplantae > Streptophyta > Magnoliopsida > Asparagales > Iridaceae > Iris > Iris pallida. Next base: position 15,091,824 of record JANAVB010001800.1, read on the forward strand.
TGGTATATAGCTCTTCACTTCCCTCAATTTTCGTCCGTTAATTACATCGGTTGATACCTCAAAACTGGCCACCAAGTTGACGTTTTAAATTGAACTGTTTTTTGACAGTTTCGTGACACCAACTTCGCGAGTTCGTATCTTCGTCGTCACAGCTCCGTTTTGTGCACCGTCAGTTCTGGTGCACAGCTGGTATAACCCTCTTCCTGCCTCCTTTAGGTTTCGTTTCATTATAAGCACGTTTGGTTGGTTGAATTCGACGCCAAAGTTGGCCGTCCGAATTATTTAAATTATACTTGTAAAATTCCATTTTTGAACCCGGGACTCCGGATTCAATTTCTAACACCACCAGTAGACTCGTGGCGTCGTTCTGGCATGTTTTCATATAAAGTATGTTTGATTTGGAGAACGTGAGCCCTGGCACGTATTTCGGTGCAAAACGGGTCCCACTTTTCGAGTCAACGGGTCACTTTGAGATCGGCTCATCGGAATCCAATTCCGGATATACCATTGAGTTCGTATCATCATTCTGGACTCGTTGACATATAATTTGTTGAGTTTTGAAAACATTTGCTCCGGCACGCATTTCTGTGCAAACCGGATACCAAGTGTCGCGTCAACGTATCATTTTGAGATCGGCACATCGGAATCCTATTTCGGACATACCTTTGGGTTCGTATCATCATTCTGGATTCGTGGACATATAATTTGTTAAGTTTTGTTGACTTCTATTTCGACACGTTTTTCGGTGCGAAGTGTGTCCAACGACGGACATCATTTTGACCCAAAATTACCGTTTTGCCCTTGTGTCCAAATTGGACTTATGGGTAGGCTATCTTAGCTAATTTGACCGTTCTGGACACGTTGGTGATATTTATTTTATCATCCGACAACATCTGTAGATTTTGATTATGTATTATCCTTAATTTATAATTAATTATTTTTTCATAAATTGTTACTTTCTGGTTTTGAATTTATATATATTTTTTAATTACTGTAAAAATATGGGAAAAATTATATTTAGATACTATGTTAATTTAGCTAATTTATTATAATTTTTCCAGTATTTAATAAGTACTTTTGGTATTATATAAAAATGGAAAAACAGAACTCATTTTCAGTATATTTATGTTTGCTGATTTTTAATAAATATCTATGAGGGTTTATAAATTCCAAAAAAATTAGTATAAATTTCTATAATTAACAAGGATCATTTTGGTACTTTATTTTATATAATATTGATCTTTTTGTCTATCTCAAAAATTATTGGAACTTAGTGTACAGTTTGATTTATTTATTGAATAATTACGACTTGCAATGTTTTGTGTTGTCTTGAGTTATTGTAGTATTGGACCTCACCCTACACTAGTGTAAGGCCCTAGAAAAATTAGTTTGGATAGTGTCACTCCACATTAGACTTTTTATGCTAGGTCCCCACTTGACTAGTTTGACTAAAATGTTTGATTAGAGTTGACTTTGACCTAGATTGGCTTAGAAATCATATAGATTGTATTAGTTCTTTCGTTTACTTTCATTTTGGACATGTCATAACTGTATTACTCTATTTTAGGATATTGTGATCGTGGTACAGACATCTGATTTTACACTACTCTTTTCAGAGTATCAGGCGAGTACATTCTCTGATAGTTCTCTCATTTATTTGTCAATTACTGTATTTCAGTTCTAGTTAGTTCTATGTGATTCTCTGTATCAACACGTATGGATATTTCTGGATTCATGTATCGACACATACCTTACTTACTGGCCTCTATTACTGGAGTCATTGGAATCATTCCGGAATCATTTCTGGAATCATCATGTATTGGCCGGACTCATCTCGATTCTTTTGTCGATTTTGGATTCACTTGCTGGACGGGGAAATATTGAGTAAGACATGTAGATATACTCCAAATTCGGAATCTCCCACAGGAATCTACCGGAAGTATAGCCATCTCTTGCCTGATCCGTAAGAGATGTGCCTGATACCTACAGCCGTTTACATGTCGACCTCGGTATTTTAAAACACACTGTTAAATCATTGTTGGACTCACCCTGGATTTATTGATCACTGTTGGACTCATCTTGTACCGAAAATCATCTGGTATCGGATTATATGGACTGGACTCACACTGGGATTACATTAGACTTATATCGTACTGTCTGGACTCATACATGTTATTCTAGTTCAGTTAGCTTTTATTACAGTCTTCATTGCCGTGATTCTTCTCTTGTTTTAGTTACCTTTCTTTTTTTGCATCTTACTGTTTCTCTATGCCATCATTACCTGTATAAAACTGCCATGCTCATCAATAAAACTGTCTATAACTGCTTTAGAGTTCTCTGTCATTTACTTGGGTTTTCTAGATGGGTTGTACTCATTTCTGTCCTGATTGGACCTGTTAAAAATATTACAGATGATAGTCCTGAGGATACATGCCCTACTTACCATGGACCTGGCCTTAGCTCCAGAAGAGGCCCCAGCAGGGAACCTTGCTTAGTTATCTTTCATGTGTTTTGAGACTTAGACTTTGGTCTGTACTTATATTTGGATACTGGACTTTGTCTCCAGTTAGATACTTGGAAGTGTATTATTAAATCTGTGTTTGTTTACCTTCGCTTATAGATGCTGTGTTGTGATGAACATTTAAATGTGATTTTAGAACTGTTAGTAGCTTAGATCCTTTATTGTCTATTCTTAGAACAGCTTACTACGCTTTAACAAGCGTAGGCTGGACATGGCTCGGCCCGGCCCAACAATTTGGGTAACGGGTCGTGACATGTTTTTAGTGGTGGCCCATGCAGGTCCAGACTTAAGTTGTTTGGTTACGTTATTGTACCAAGCATGCCTGCAATTAGGATCTAGGACAACTTGATAACACTAGGAATAACATTTAGAACACTTAGAGGATTTCTAGGAGTACAACATAGAAAAACTCGTCACAGCATAGGACCGTTAGCTATAATTAGCCTCTTGTTTGTATTTCAGTGGGTCAATTTAGACCAAGTTTGCACCCTTGGGATGACCCCTGAGAATCTCACTCTAATCTTATCTAGAAATCTGTTTCCACTTATTTCCATTTGATCTTTCTTAAATTCGTTGTTGAATTTAATTTTTGATTTTCATTGTTAACTTTGATCTTGCATCGTGATAAATTTTGTGGATTGAATTATGATATATCCTGCTAAGGTAAACGTCTGCTTTAGTTATGGAGTTTAGAATTTATCGTAGCCATATTAGCTGGTATGACAAAAACATAGAGCCTGATTTCGGATATACTTATCCTAGTTATGGAATTTAGATTTTTTCGCAGCCATACCGGTTGGCGTGGCGAGGATTCTAGATAATATAATTTTAGGGAGTATACCTTAGTTATGACTCTACCGTTTATTGCATCTAAGCTTACTGGTGTGGCGAGAATTCTGGCAACATGATTTCAGGAAGACGTGTATGGTTATCTGATCATATCTCAACTTGGTTCACTTTGTTATGACCGAATGAGCAAGAATAAATTCTTATCATCATTCTTTTCCGTCTTGATTAACTCCATTCTATCTACATCTGTAACTAGGATTATAGGCTCTCTAGGACTCTCCAATAGGATTGCTTTCGCGTTATCTTTTGGACATAATTATTTTTGTGTTCCATCTTTCCTATGACTTGACTAAACTTTTCTTCGTTAACCTCTTGGATAATTCTTCTCGTTATAAATCTCGTTGTCTTTGTACCATTCTTGGAGATATTCCAATAAACTTTCATGTCTTGCTTGACCTTTAACTTGTTTGGACACTGTTATGGATTGCTTGACCCAGTCTTAGACCTTGTTACCTTCTACTTGATAGATGACCGAAATAGCCAAACCTTGTTGACTGATCCTGTAGTATAACTATAAATGTATGGTGTGATTATGATAAGTATTTTTCCTAGGGATTGGTTAGATTAAGCTTGTAGGACAAGTATGGGTGACTGACCATAGTAGACTTGGAAACCATTAAGAACGATTGTATTGATAGTATGACTTGATGATAGGGTATCTAAGATGGAATTATAAGATATTATATTGTTGTGACTAATGGATTGAGGATTAGAATCTTGTGCTTAGCAGTTTGAGAATTTAGCATTTGTAGAATTTTGGTTGGTTATCTATAGCTAATTACATGTGATTAGAGGGTAGATCGATATGTGGATTGATATAGAATAAGTTAGAATGAGTTATCGTATTGCGTACGAGATCGGAAAAATATCAGTTAAAAAGACATGGAACAAGACAAAGACATATGTACATTGGTAATTAATAAATCGGGAGTTTTTGAAATCGAGGATTTATATTCGGAGGACTTGTTGAGTAAAAAGAAAGAGGCTCTACGCCAAGAATAAGAATTGAAAGTATGATTTCAAGGAGAAACTGTAGGAAAGGATTGACGACAAATGATGCTAAGGAACTGTGGATTGATAGAATATGGATACTTAGGATACGATAAGGAAATCCAGTATTTACAATTAAGGTTGGAAATATGATTGATGATTAAGCATTATAGGCTTATAGACATACCCGGAGAATGACCTATAGTTTAGGGTATACATAAATGTTTCATGTTAGTATGGAAGATTCTAAAGGATGTATGACAAAGTTTATGATAGAAGGACTTAGTTGAACCGGAACCAAAAAGTTTGTAGGAGAAACAGAAGAGATGATTACAAGGGTAGCAATTTGAGTATCGTAGCCAGAGTAGCTACATGTTATAGTTTGACCTATTGGGTGATTTTTAATTTCGATGACGAAATTTTTGTAAGGTGGGTAGGATGTAAGCCCCCTGAATTTCAGGGCTATTTTAAATTTTTCTAAATGAATTATTATCGATAAATATTTTATTTATTTAATTGTTTTGATCATTTATGTGCCTTTCCGTAACTTTGACTTCTGGAGCGTCAGGGATGCCAATCTCTGTAAACTCTCTTCATGGGTTTTGAAGTAGGCAAGATTATCTTTCTGTTGATATATCGTGTCCCACTTGAACTCGTTCCCTTGTGCTCTTTTTATATCGTGCAATTTCGGGTCAACTTAGACCGATTAATCATTCAATAATTATTCCCACTTTTATTTTTGATCGTCGTTTACACGTTGCCATGGCTTTTAATTTAGGAGCACCAGACCAGTCGTTTTCTCAGAACCAACTTCTCACAAATGATCTACTCGAGACGCTCTTCACCCATGACCTTCGTGTACCACTTAGACACTCCATTTTGTGCTCCATTTCTTTCGTACAACTTTCGGTTCAATTTAGACCGATTTATTGTTTACCGTAAAATCTGATTTATTGTCCAATTTAATTTCGGGACCCGACATCGATCCAACCTAGTCGACCCAAAGTATGGACGTGGCCCACATGAAGCCTACTACTCACATGAAACTTGTGTCCCATTTATTGGAGTTCCCGTATATTATTTATTTACCCATGATTATAAATCCCTATTTTTAATTTAATTATTGCACCTGGTCCGATTTTGACCCGAACCCATGCTCCATGTTGCCCTTTCATGACTGCCCAAACGCCCCACATAATTTCTCTATTTTTCCTATTTTAAAATATCTACTTTTTCTCTCTCTAGTCTACAAATATCTCATTTAATATCTCTTATATATATACATATATAACACTCTCTCTCTCTCTCTCTCTTCTATTATTTGCTACACCCCTCACTCCCCATCACCAAGCAGCCGAACACCCCCCCCCTTTTCTCTCTGGCCGACATCCCCCTCTCTCCCTTTCAAATATCTCTCTCTCCCTCTCTATTCTCACACTCTCTTTTATATTGCACACACACACACACACACACACACACACACACACACACACACACACACACACACACACACACACACACACTTACATACATATATTTCTTTCTCTCTCAACACAACACACACAACACCACCACCACAGTCCACTCTCTCCTCCCCCTAGCCGAGCACCACCACCCTCAACTTAAACTCCATCTCCTCCTCCTCCATACTCCATCACCATCATCAACTTCATCATCTTCATTATCATCCCACCATCATCTTTATCACCATTGAAACCACCCTCACCAACACCACCATGTACCACCACCTCCACCACCCGCACGGCCACCACCTCCGGCCGCCGTGCTCGGCGAGCACCGCCCCCGCAGCAGCCACCAGCAGCCGCGCATGCGCTGCAGCAGCAGCGTAGCAGCTGCGAGTAGCAGCAGTGGGTGCCGCGCCACCCCCGCGCGCCCGTAGGCGCATGGTGCGCGCCACCACGGCCAGCCACCGGCCACCGGCGACCCCCCCACCGGTGCGCGACCCCAGGCGACCTCCCCCGTTCCACCACCGTCCTCCCCGACGTGCCTAATAGGCTATTCGTGCGTTTTGAACGGAATCCCGTCGGCGCGCGCGAGTTTTGAACTCGGAAATGGCGCCCCATCGCAGCGACTTCGCACGTGTTTTCTGGGAGATCCGACCGTTGGATCGGAGAACTTATCTCGGTATATAGCTCTTCACTCCCCTCAATTTTCGTCCGTTAATTACATCGTTTGATACCTCAAAACTGGCCACCAAGTTGACGTTTTAAATTGAACTATTTTTTGACAGTTTCGTGACACCAACTTCGCGGGTTCGTATCTTCGTCGTCATGCTCCATTTTATGCACCGTTAGTTTCGGTGCACAGCTGGTATAACCCTCTTCCTGCCTCCTTTAGGTTTCGTTTCATTATAAGCACGTTTGGTTGGTTGAATTCGACGCCAAAGTTGGTCGTCCGAATTATTTAAATTGTACTTGTAAAATTCCATTTTTGAACCCAGGACTCCGGATTCAATTTTTGACACCACCAGTAGACTCGTGGCATCGTTCTGGCATGTTTTCATATAAAGTATGTTTGATTTGGAGAACGTGAGCCCTGGCACATATTTCGGTACAAAATAGGTCCCACTTTTCGAGTCAACGGGTCACTTTGAGATCGGCTCATCGGAATCCAATTCCGGATATACCGTTGAGTTCGTATCGTCATTCTGGACTCGTTGACATATAATTTGCTGAGTTTTGAAGATATTTACTCTGGCACGCATTTTCGTGCAAACCGGATACCAAGTGTCGCGTCAACGTATCATTTTGAGATCGGCACATCGGAATCCTATTTCGGACATACCGATGGGTTCGTATCATCATTCTGGATTCGTGGATATATAATTTGCTAGGTTTTGTTGACTTCTTTTCGACACATTTTTTGGTGCGAAGTGTGTCCAACGACGGACATCATTTTGACCCGAAATTACCGTTTTGCCCTTGTGTCCAAATTGGACTTATGGGTAGGCTATCCTAGCTAATTTGACCGTTCTGGACACGTTGGTGATATTTATTTTATCATCCGACGACATCTGTAGATTTTGATTATGTATTATCCTTAATTTATAATTAATTATTTTTTTATAAATTATTACTTTCTGGTTTTGAATTTATATATATATTTTAATTGCTGTAAAAATATGGAAAAAATTATATTTAGATACTATGTTAATTTAGCTAATTTATTATAATGTTTCTAGTATTTAATAAGTACTTTTGGTATTTTATAAAAATGGGAAAACAGAACTCATTTTCAGTATATTTATGTTTGCTGATTTTTAATAAATATCTATGAGGGTTTATAAATTCCAGAAAAATTAGTATAAATTTCTATAATTAACAAGGATCATTTTGGTACTTTATTTTATATAATATTGATCCTTTTGTCTATCTCAAAAATTGTTGGAACTTAGTGTACAGTTTGATTTATTTATTGAATAATTACGACTTGCAATGTTTTGTGTTGTCTTGAGTTATTGTAGTATTGGACCTCACCCTACACTAGTGTAAGGCCCTAGAAAAATTAGTTTGGATAGTGTCACTCCACATTAGACTTTTTATGCTAGGTCCCCACTTGACTAGTTTGACTAAAATGTTTGATTAGAGTTGACTTTGACCTAGATTGGCTTAGAAATCATATAGATTGTATTAGTTCTTTCGTTTACTTTCATTTTGGACATGTCATAACTGTATTACTCTATTTTAGGACATTGTGACCCTGGTACAGACATCTGATATTATACTACTCTTTTCAGAGTATCAGGCGAGTACATTCTCTGATAGTTCTCTCATTTATTTGTCAATTACTGTATTTCAGTTCTAGTTAGTTCTATGTGATTCTCTGTATCAACACGTATGGATATTTCTGGATTCATGTATCGACACATACCTTACTTACTGGCCTCTATTACTGGAGTCATTGGAATCATTCCGGAATCATTTCTGGAATCATCATGTATTGGCCGGACTCATCTCGATTCTTTTGTCGATTTTGGATTCACTTGCTGGGCGGGGAAATATTGAGTAAGACATGTAGACATATCCCAAATCCGAAATCTCCCACAGGAATCTACTGGAAGCATAGCCATCTCTTGCCTGATCCGTAAGAGATGTGCCTGATACCTACAGCCGTTTACATGTCGACCTCGGTATTTTAAAACACACTGTTAGATCATAGTTGGACTCACCCTGGATTCATTGATCACTGTTGGACTCATCTTGTACCGGAAATCATCTGGTATCGGATTATATGGACTGGACTCACACTGGGATTACATTAGACTTATATCGTACTGTTTGGACTCATACATGTTATTCTAGTTCAGTTAGCTTTTATTACAGTCTTCATTGCCATGATTCTTCTCTTGTTTTAGTTACCTTTTTTTTCTTGCATCTTACTGTTTCTCTATGCCATCATTACCTGTATAAAACTGCCATGCTCATCAATAAAACTGTCTATAACTGCTTTAGAGTTCTCTGTCATTTACTTGGGTTTTCTAGATAGGTTGTACTCGTTCCTGTCCTGATTGGACCTGTTGAAAATATTACAGATGATAGTCCTGAGGATACATGCCCTACTTACCATGGACCTGGCCTTAGCTCCAGAAGAGGCCCCAGCGGGGAACCTTGCTTAGTTATCTTTCATATGTTTTGAGACTTAGACTTTGGTCTGTACTTATATTTGGAAACTGAACTTTGTCTCCAGTTAGATACTTGGAAGTGTATTATTAAATCTGTGTTTGTTTACCTTCGCTTATAGATGCTGTGTTGTGATGAACATTTAAATGTGATTTTAGAACTGTTAGTAGCTTAGATCCTTTATTGTCTATTCTTAGAACAGCTTACTACGCTTTAACAAGCGTAGGCTGGACATGGCTCGGCCCGGCCCAACAATTTAGGTAACGGGTCGTGACAGGCTTTAATCTACTATTTGAGTAAATAGTTACACACGAGTTTGAATCCGAAGAACTCGTCAACTTCAACACGAGTTTGGATCCGAAGAGCTCGTCAACTTCTTACACACGAGTTTTCCTCCGAAGGCTTGTCAACTTCAACACACGAGTTTTCCTCCGAAGGATCGTCAACTTCAATAGAAAAGAGATAAGGCTTCTGATCTTCTCCAACACTTTAAAGATCGAAGAATACAACTCTTGAATACTCTAGCACTTTTGGTAAGATGACAAATTAAAGCTTTTGGATAGAGTAGTAATGGTGAGGCTCTTGGTTGTTGAGAAAATTTAAGGCTCAAGTGGATGTCTTTAAAGGGTGGACACAACCACCTTAAATAGAGAACCAAGAGAGCAAGACATTTAATGCTTCAAACTCTCGGCTGACGGAATACGTCGGTATACGGCGGCATTCCGTTGGTATACCGTTCTGAACAGTAACGGTAATAAATCTAGTCGATGGAGCATTTAATGCGAAGATCTGACCATTCAAAAATCAAATATAAAGCATACGGAATACAGGTGGTACAGTTCGGTATACCGTCGGTATGCAGTTTTCTTCACAGAACTAATTCTTTGTATGAAAACGGTATACCGTCGGAACGAGCCGGTATGCCGTCGGTATGCCGATTTTTGTCACATAACTATTTCTGAGTAGAAAAACGGTATACCGCCGGTACCAGTCGGTATACCGTTAGTATGCCGCTTTTCGACACAGAGAGATTTTTAAGTAAGAATTTGGTATACCGTTGGTATGAATCGGTATACCGTCGGTATGCCGATTTTTGTCACAGAACAAATTCTGAACAAGAGAATCGGTTTACCTTCGGTATGCAGCGGTAAACCGTCGGTATGCTGATTATCTTCAGAGAATGTTTTTCTGTGTAGAGAATGGTATACCGTCGGTGCCAGTCAGTATACCGTCGGTGTTCCATTTTCTAAGAGAGTGATTTATGAATGAACTTTTAGGAAGATCTTTTGGTTTGTCATCCACCTTAAGTGTTTACATGAAATCTCCTAGACCTTGTACAGATTCTAGGAACTTGAAATCTTTTTTAGAGCTGTGGCTTCTCTTCAGTCTTGCTTTAAGTACTTCATACGTTCTCCCACTAGGCTTATCGAGTGGCTTTGATAAGCAGATCTTTTTGTAGCAGCCTTTGGAAAGCTTGATGATATATCTGTTTGCTGAGAAGATAAAGAAAACTAAAAACAAAGGGCAGTTATTTATCAAAATCAATGTGCCAACACTTGTCTCGTGCCTGCACATGGTTCTGTACACCTTCGCGCATGCGAGTCCCCTTACAAGCCTCTCAACCCGGATGTCCCCCACGAGCTTTGTGCAACTCATTGCGCGAGCTACTCCGCCTCATCGCTTCTGCCTCCCCACAGCTTACGACATGCTTCTCTGCACTCATACCCAGCCCGGTAGCACGGTCCACCTCACTCAGCGAAAGTGGCTCCTTGGGACGCCCCTTTGCAACACCTTTGGTCTCGCACGAAAGGCCTTCCTCCTCGAAGCTTTCCTTCTTCTCGAGCACTACTAGGTATGTCGTCCCCTTTTGCCACCCTTTTGAGCTGAGTAGCGAAGATAGCTTTTCCCTTCGAAGGCTTGCCACGTGCACCTTTCACCATGCACGATGAGCCTTCTTCCATGAACCCGACAACTCCCAAATGTGGCATATGAATCGCCTTAGCCGCGATAAAGAAATTCATGTCCAATATCATCTTGAAGTCATCCAGCGATGTAACAGTGAAATTGGCAACACCCTACCAATTTTCTACCGCTATAAGGACTCCCTTGGCTACCTCCTGCACGGGGTGCGCCTCCGCATTGACCGCCTTCATCATGCCTGAATCTTCCCCCAAGACTAGACCCAAGCGACGGACCTCCGCGCCCGTGATAAAGTTATGAGTGGCGCCCGTGTCAACCAACGCCCGTGTGCTCATGCATTGATCCTCACATCAATATACATGAGTTCTCTGCTCGGAGTCCTCGACACAGCAGACTTGGTCTTCACGACGTTGAGTAAGCACAACGGTCCCATGTGCGCTTCAACTTCGCACTCGTTGTCCTCCACCTCCTCGCTTTGGACGACATTCATACGCATGCTCCTCCTCGGACAATTCCGAGCAAAGTACTTCTCTCCGCATATGAAGCATGAAACAACTCGCTCGGGTTGGGCCTTCTCGTGCTTCTTCCGCTCGGACGGACCCTCCTTAGGAGAGCTCTCATGCTCTCCCCCACCATTCTTCTTGGTGGACTTTTGCTTGGCCTCGACATCGTTGCTGTCCTACATATACTCGACGAGCCGCTCAGCTGCTGCCACGGCGGTGTTAAAGTTTTGCACCCTCTGTCGCTACAATTCTTGAGCCACCAAAGGTTTGAGTCCCTCGAGGAAGAAGAACAAACGATCCTCCTCGTCCATGCTAGATATTACGAGCATCAAGCGTGTAAACTCCGCGACGTACTCATTGATCGTCCCGGTATGCTTGAGTTGCCGCAAGCTCCGCCTCGCTGCAAACTCAACATTCTCTGGATAGAACTGGGACTTGATCTCCTTCTTGAGATCCTCCCAAGTTTCTATCAAACACAAACCCTTCTCGACTTCCGTGCACCTTCGATGCCACCACAACATCGTATCGTCTGTAAAGTAGAGTGGAGCAATATCCACCTTCTTGGCGTCATCGTTGATGTGCAATGCCATGAAGGATTTTGGCTCCCAAGTTCTCAAGTTCTTTAGCATCACGCACCCCGCTGAAGGATTTTGGCTCAGGGATCTTCCTTCGCCTCGGTGCCTCCCTACTCGAAGGTCCACCATTCGTAACGGCCTTCACCAAGACGGCAAATTTGGTCTTTAGTTCTCTGCAACTCTCGACCACGGTCTTCAGATCCTCATAGCCTTGGACCTTCCTACGCAAGTCCTCAATCTCCGCACGATGCCCCTTGAGCTCCTCCTCAAGTGCGGATCGGATCTCTTGGAATTACTTCCGAAAGATTGCCATGGACGAAGTGACGTCACTCTCTAGCCCATCGAAGTACCTTTCTAGCCTCGTGTTGTTTTACTACACGGAGCCCATGTGCATCTCCATGTCCCTCGAATCCGTCTCCAAGACCTCAACACGTTCGGCAAGACCGGCAAGGCTACGCTCCACCGCAGACTCCTTGTTCTTGTCCCTCTTGTACGTCTTGGCGTGCCCCTCCTTAGGCGACGTGGGTCCCTCCTGGACATTCTCAGATGTCGACATGGCACCAACCGACCTTCGCTCTGATACCACTTGTTATGGACTTAGTGTTTTAGGCTACACTTCGACCCGTGCGGCACACTATCTTCCTCCTCGAAGAGTCGTGCAAGCCTTCCTGCAACGCTTAGCTAGATCGCTAAGGCGATATTGAGAATATTGTGGAGCAAAAGAGAGAGAGAGAGAGTGGAAGATTAAAACTTCACTATACTAGAAAAGACTACAACTTTGGGTGGTGAGGAACAAATGAGGTATCCCCCTTTTATAATGGCTCATAGAGCTTTTCATGAAAACTTCTGGAAGGAATATTCCATGGATTATTCTTCCTACCATACTGGAATCGGCATATTCCAGGATTATTCTCTAAGGGACCTAAAAGAAAACTTCATGGGCCATCTAGAATGATCTTGGGCCTTCTAGAGAAATCCACCGTGTCACCCTTACTTTCCTAAATAAGGGTAATATGGTCATTTCCTTTTTTGTATTTAAATAACTATTTAAATTGTTGTTGTTAATATAATTACCTTGATGATTTTTAAACAATTATATATATATATATATATATATATATATATATATATATATATATATATATATATATATATATATATAAAATCCATTTAATATTTTTCTGTAATATTTCTATTTTTTTAAATACAATTAAAATTTCTTTCCTTTTTCTTTTTCATATATATATATATATATATATATATATATATATATATATATATGTATATATATATATATATACATATATATATACATATATATATATATATATATATATATATATAAGTAAAAAAAAATAAAATAAAAAATAAAAAATATATATATAAGTAAAATCCTCAGTGAAATATATATATATATATATATATTTCCCTTTTTCTTTTTCATATATATATATATATATATATATATATATATATATATATATATATATATCCTCAGTGAAATATATATATATATATATATATATATATATATATATATATATATATATATATATATATATATATATATATATATTTCACTGAGGATATATATATATATATATATATATATATATATATATATATATATATATATATATATATATATATATATATATATATATATATATATATATATATATATTTTATATATATATATATATATATATATATATATATATATATATATATATATATATATAAAATATATATATATATATATATATATGTATATGTACACACGTATTTATACATACATGTATATATACACTTACACATATTTATATAAGTGTATATATAAATATGGACATAAATATGTGTAAGTGTATATATATATACATGTATGTATAAATACGTGTGTACATATATGTATATATATATATATATACATACATATATATATATATATATATATATATATATATATATATATATATATATATATATATATATATATAACCCGTTCAGCTCTGCTCTCCAACATCACCTCGTACGGCACGACCTACCCGCCTTTCCTCTACTTAGGTTGTCTGCTAGTGTACGGTAAGGCTAACTCTAGCATATACAGCCACCTTGTTAACAAGATCAGAAAACTTATCGTGGGATGGCACAACGCTACATTATCCCCTAGGGGCAAGATGATCCTCATCAAACACGTCCTTTCGTCTATATATATATATATATATATATATATATATATATATATTATTTATATATATATATATATATATATATATATATATATATATATATATTAAATATGTGTAAGCGTATATATACATGACCCACGCACCTACGAGAACATCTAGACCCACGTAAATACATGACCTAATTTGCGGTACAACTCGAACCGAACTTAGCAAAACGTGCTTTGGAACCATATAATGCAAAACGTGCATAGGAACCATGAGACTCCCAAATAAGGGACCGTCTTGGCGACAAACAGTCGTATGAACTTTTCATTCTTTGAAACCCAGGGAACAACTATTGCATAGCCTTCCTACTTAACTTGAACAAAACGTGTTCCTTAAGTGCCATAGACCGTGGCTAACTTATCTTTAAACCAACCGTGGCTCGTGCCTTAAACCAACTTGTGTTCTATGCGACACTACCATCCAAGTCATACTCTATATGACGAACCTTGAGATTATGGGGCTATCTGACTTAACAACCGCAGAAAGCATGAGACAGTGCTTAGAATGACTTTGATAGCCCGAAATAACTTTTGCCTAACTTAATCGTGCAACGACTTAATCCGTGGGATGGGAAAAGGCTATGCCAAGCCTTAGACGATGGGACCGTGCATGCTTTATCAAGCATTTATACGTGCGACGCCCATGACTTATGCTAAGTTCATAGCTTTGTGGCAACATCGACCAACTTTTCTTCTCCCAAGCTACGGGATGAAGGACCAAGTTTCTTTTGAAAGCACGTCGTGCGATACATCTAAGCCGACCGTGGGACCTTTTCATGTTCTAACTCAGTCTGACCCACGTTGGAATTATTCCTTTAGCTATGTTCATTTTTCTATTTTATTATAAAGCCTACTTGTGCTTTTAAAAACTTTCGTTTTATTAGTGTATAGACCAAGCTGAGACAAGTTTACCGAAGCCACCCACCTTAGCGAGGAGTCGCCTCGATCGAGCGGGGCTTCGAGCAAGCCATTGCATGGCTAATTCTGAACGTCGTTGGCATTTCGATTCCTCTGATTGGACTGAGTGGGACGGGGCATTACATTATACACCACTCAGAAAAAGTTTCGTCCTCGAAACTTACTGAGTACATACCTATCGACACACTCTGCCTATGTGTTTTCTTTAATCTGAGCCACGCTCGTGCCTTATTTATTTTTTACCTCGTACAACTATATCTCAACTGGTGATAACTTATACTTATCGCGCACACGGGTGACTTAGTTATAGGACAAACCATTCGATCAATCGACATTCAAGTTTATTTGAATCCAACGATCGCACTACCATCAATACCTTATTTGTAACACACGATTTCAAAATCCTCGATACCTTTCCATTCTTTAGTCTCATTTGAATTCAACGTATCACTTAGATGGATCGTGTACATATTTAAGGTGTCTCCCAAATATATGCATTTCAGCCAAGCCTCGTGATAGTGAATCCAATTCAACATATTTGATTCATTCTATCAATCCTGAAATCAATCATATGCTATCTCTTAAAGCAGGGACGTCTCTCCTAACTGCTAGGCCATCTCTACAGGCTAAAGTCAATCTTCAGTATTGGAATCACAGTTCCCAAACAACAATATCAACACTGACCCCAATCATAAGGTCAAACCAAAGTTGATAATACAGGATTTTCTACCCAAGTTCGTATCACTCCGATTTCATAACTTCGAGCATAGATTTCTCCTATTCGCATTCGCAGCTTTCAGTCCAGGGGTCCGAGTTATTCAGCAAAGCCATCCTATAATAAGTTTCGCTCAACCGAATCCTCTACATATCATTATCGCATGTGCAAACTAGCAATTCGCGTATTCTATCTCTTTAAACATGTTCGATATAATCCACCTATCCATCCTTTCCAAGTCAAGTACGCTACGACACGATTTATTACTAAACCAAAAAATTTCATTCCATATTCCCTAAGTCATTTATCACAATTCACGTAATCGATCACAAGGTCGTCTAGCTTAACAATATGTCACACCCCAATCTCATGCAAGTCCGATCATCCATGTTGGACATGAAATCACTATGCATTCTTGCAGGATAATCGTTCTTATCGGGACGTAACTCTTGCTTTGAGTCTAGATTAATTAATTCTCGATATGCAGATTGGATCTACTCAATCCTCAAATTTACTTAATCGTCAATCACAAGTCCGACGAATCCTTAAATTCACCTTCGAATCAAACCAGAAGTCGAAGCAATCCAAATTGCCATGCCCTGATCTTTCGAGTTCGATCATTCCCATTGGACATGAATCACCATGTCAGTGCTCATGTGAAACGATCGCTCCAAATCCAATGTGACGCATGTGCGAGGCTGGAGTTGCGCTCGCATAAGACAAGAACGTCGACATTGTGGTTATCGTCGAAGCAATCAAGATACTTTCTTTTTCATCCAAGCATTCATTCCAATCAAAATCCCAAGTATAGCATCCATAAAAAAAATACTTTATACAATCGTCATTCCCCAAATCAGAGTACCCCCAAGTTATCATACATCGATCTTTGATACGCCTCAATACCATCGATGATATACGTAACTTGACGATCTTCATTTATAACGAATTTTGAGTCGTGCAACTGATGCTATCATTCGAACTGGATTACCATAATCTTCTCAACATTTAAGATCAAAATTCGATCAATAATCCCCAAACTATTTACATGAATAATTTGTTCAAACCCACAATTACATATGTTCATCCGTCTATCTTAAGTCATCGAGCAACATATTTTCTCAAAACACATCGATCTATGCTAACTCAAATCATCGAGAAATACCTATTCCAATCCTTAGAGTCATTCTCAAATATTTGAATCATTTACATGCACGCTATCATCCAATCATGCTAACTTTTCATATACGATTCATATCGATTTCCTCGATTGAGTCATCCGTTCGTACACCTTAAATTTTCTTCGATTCAGTTTCACCTACTCAACCATTTTTGCATTTCGTTCTTACGCAATCCCAATCTGGTGCACGTTATCTCTAGTTCATTCGAATCAACTCGTCAAAGTATTCAAGGTTACAACTTACTCAATGATACTCAATCTAAGGCTTTGCATACTCGTCGCTTGCTAATCGACTCATTGGCACCCCGTATCCTCAATCGATCGACATCCCTGAGGCTATCCCATACACCACTCATGGATGAAGTCATTTGACAAATCCTTAAAGCTATCATTCGATTCATAATCGATTACTTCGTATCTCCGTTCGAACCATTCCTTAAATTCTAAGCACGCTCATCTATATCGCATCGACGATAACATCGTTTGATGGCACCCCTATCAATAGTCATCCTTCATTCTATGTATCAAGTCAAACTCATTCCAACCAAAATCATCCGGTCGCACACTACTTGCTATTATCGACGCAATCTTGGTGTATATGCCCAAACCGACTTAGCCAATCGTGCTTTACGTAAACCATCTTTTGTTTTTATCAAAAACTATTCTCATACGATTTGCAAATTACATAGACTTATTGTATGGACATCCCGCAAAACATTGAGAGAGAGCGCACCAACGATATTGATTTGTGGAAATAACATTTAGCACGAAGCCATCAAAGTTAAAAAATTCAATCGAAGGTCCAAGGACGTAAAGCTGTGCTCTGATACCATTATGTCACGTCCTGGTCCCGTAGGACCGATCGTCCTCGCTAAGGCATGATGCCGCATGAGCCTAGGTTGCGCTCACATAAGACGAATTCCATAACTGCCGATTACAGGCTAAGCGACGGGGTCGTCGCACAGAAGTCCCAAGCAGAAATATTGAATAATACCAGCGAAAACTTGAAGCAAAACACAAATCATTCAAAAATGCTCTTTATTGATATTGAAACAAAGATTACAATGTGGCACAAGGCCATTTTTACAATCACTCAGTCTCACTCTTCTCATAATCCAAGTCACTCTACTCTGTCTCATCTCTCAATACAATTTGACGAACCGGCGGATGTTTCATATAGGCAATGTCCATACATTATGTACCATATAAGTTCTGACTCCATATGGCTGCACGTCTCAAAACGCCAAGGAACTCCGTGCCTCAACGCATCCAAGCGAGTTCCATGCCAACAAGCTTCTACCTGTGCCTGTACATGAAAACTATGTGGGTGTCAGTACTCAACTGTACTGGTGGAGTGAGCTCCTCGCCACCCATACAAAACCAACACGTTCATTTAATTTGTGCAACATAGCCTTTTACGATTTTCTTTCTATTCTTGTCTCAGGTTCAGTTTTAGGACATACCCCTGGCCTATTTATGACTCTAGACCATCACCGTGCATACGCACCGATAATTTACTTATCATTGTGCCTCTAGACTATTCTCGTGCTTGCAACATAAACAAACCGACTCGTGCTTGCCTTCCGTGCCATACTTTGAGACACAATGACATGATCATGCCATAAATCCCTTCGTATACATAATCGAGGCAGTACCTCGCCACTTAATAACTTGCCTATACTTGTGTCGTAACAACGTAATCGTACCATAACATATCAAGGTCGCGCCTCACAATTTAACATGACTTAACCGAACTTGCCATATGGCCCTTCTTGACTTAACTCGAAAGTACTCAATTCCAACTTATGCAACTCTATGCCGACGACTTATTACTCGATGCCACATCTTGTGCCGAAGCACGTGTCCATACTATAGCCGAATTGTAGACCCAAAATGGTGTTGCAACCGTGCACACCTTCTTAACTCAATCGTGCCGTGCCTATTCTTTCTTTAATTCGACCGACACCGTGCATGTGGATTGCCGCTCAACATGCCAACTTATCTATATGAAAGTCACTGGCATTAACTTGCCATCATGGACATATCGCAGGTATGCGACGGGTCTATCGATGCAAGTTAGCTAACCCCATGGAAAGCCCCCGACCACCCACGCGGTACAATTTAGCACCGCTATAATATCTTCCCCCTAGGTCGACCTGGCCCCGGCACCCCGACGTAACAGCAGTCGAAGAAGAAAGCCTTGTGCACAAGTTGTCCGTGACCACGTACCTACGAGAACATCTAGACTCACATAAATGTATGACCTAATTTGCGGTATAACTCGAACCATACTTAGCAAAACGTGCTTTGGAACCATACTATGTAAAGTATGCATAGGAACCATAAGACTCCCAAATGAGGGACCGCCTTGGCGACAAACGGTCGTATGAACTTTCCATTCTTTGAAACCCAGGGAACAACTATTGAACAAAATATGTTCCTTAAGTGCCATAGACCATGGCTAACTTATCTTTGAACCAACCGTGGCTCGTACCTTAAACCAACTTGTATTCTATGCGACACTACCACCCAAGTCATACTTTATATGATGAGCCTTGAGATCGTGGGCTATGTGACTTAACAACCGCAGAAAGCATGAGACAGTGCTTAGAATGACTTTGATAGCCTGACATAACTTTTGCCTAAGTCAATCGTACAACGACTTAATCCGTGGGACGAGCAAAGGCTATGCCAAGCCTTAGACGATGGAACCGTACATGCTAACTGAGTACATACCTATCGACACACTCCGCCTATGCATTTTCTTTAATCCGAGCCACACTCGTACCTTATTTATTTTTTACCTCTTACAACTATATCTCAACTGGTGATAACTTATACTTATCGCGCACACGGGCAACTTAGTTCTAGGATAGACCATTCGATCAATCGACATTCAAGTTCATTTGAATCCAACGATCGCACTACCATCAATACTTTATTTGCAACACACGATTTCAAAGTCCTCGATACCTTTCCATTATTTAGTCTCACTTGAATTTAACGTATCACTTAGTTGGATCGTGCACATATTTAAGGCGTCCCCCAAATATATGTATTTCAGCCAAGCCTCGTGATAGTGAATCAAATTCAACATATTTGATTCATTCTATCAATCCTGAAATCAATCATATGCTATCTCTTAAAGCAGGGATGTCTCGCCTAACCGCTAGGCCATCTCTCCAGGCTAAATTCAATCTTCAGTATTGGAATCACAGTTCCCAAACAACAATATCAACACTGACCCCAATCCTAAGGTCAAACCAAAGTTGATAATACGGGATTTTCTACCCAAGTCCGCATCACTCCGGTTTTATAACTTCGAGCATAGATTTCTCCTATTTGTATTCGCAGCATTCAGTCCAGGGGTCTGAGTCATTCAGCAAAGCCATCCTACAATAAGTTTCGCTCAACCGGATCCTATATATATCATTATCACATGTGCAAACTAGAAATTTGCATATTCTTTCTTTTAAACATGTTCGATATAATTCACCTATCCATCATTTCCAAGTCAAGTACGCTACGATAAAATTTATTACTAAACCAAAAGATTTCATTCCATATTCCCTAAGTCATTTATCATAATTCACATAATCGATCACAAGGTCATCTAGCTTAACAATATATCACACCTCAATCTTACGCAAGTTCGATCATCCATGTTGGATATGAAATCACCATGCATTCCTGCAGGATAATCGTTCTCATCGGGACACAACTCTTACTTTGAGTCTAGATTAATTTATTCTCGATACGCAGATTGAATCTACTCAATCCTCAAATTTACTTAATCGTCAATCACAAGTCCGACCAATCCTCAAATTCACCTTTGTATCAAACCATAAGTCGAAACAATCCAAATTGTCACGCCCTGATCTTTCGAGTTCGATCATGCCCTTTGGACATGAATCACCATGTCAGCGCTCATACGAAACGATCGCCCCAAATTCGACGTAACACATGTGCGAGGCTGGAGTTGCGCTCGCACAAGACAAGAACGTCGACATTATGGTTATCGTCGAAGCAATCAAGATACTTTCTTTTTAATCTAAGTCATACTTTATATGACGTGCCTTGAGATCGTGGGGCTATGTGACTTAACAACTGCAGAAAGCATGGGACAGTGCTTAGAATGACTTCGATAGTCCGATATAACTTTTGCCTAACTCAATCGTGCAATGACTTAATTCGTGGGACGGGCAAAGGCTATGCCATGCCTTAGACAATGGGACCATGCATGCTTTATCAAGCATTTATACGTACGACGCCTATGACTTATGCTTCATAGCTTTATGGCAACATCGACCAACTTTCCTTCTCCCAAGCCATGGGACGAAGGACTGAGTGTCATTTTGAAAGCATGTTGTACGATACATCTAAGTCGACCGTGGGACCTTTTTATGGTCTAACTCAGTCTGACCCAAGTTAGGATTATTCTCTTAGCTATGTGGATTCGTCTCTTTTATTATCAAGCCTACTTATGCATTTGAAAACTTTCGTTTTATTAGTGTGAAGGCCAAGGTGAGCCAAGTTCACCGAAATCACCCACCTTAGCGAGGAGTCGCCTCGACCGAGCGGGGCTTCGAGCAAGCCGTTGCATGGCTAAGTCTGAACGTTGTTGGCATTTTGATTCCTCCGATTGGACTAAGCGGGACGGGGCATTACAACAGACACTTGTGCTTGGTGATTCATCCCATAGGAAGACCTTCATCAGATTATGATAAAATTAGTGCTTATTCAGCAAAATACTTCTATTATGTGATGGAAACTTTTAACGGACTAATATAGTTATAGTACGACAGAGGAAAATATCACAAATTTACAGGACATGGAAAAAGAATAGCAATTGTGGAAGTAAACGAGGGGTGAGGTAACTTTAGAGACTCAACAGTAGTTCAGCTTCGAACGTTATAACATTCCTTCGTGGTAGGTACAAGGATACCCTTGCAGGAGATTAGTGACTTAAGAAATTGGAAGAACCCCTTAATCAACTTAAGTGTGGGCAGGATAATAATTTATAGTAGTTCGACTTTCAACCCGAAGATCAAGATTATAGTTAGTAATATATAAAGTGATTATGGATATGGCTCCTATAAAATAGAACGTATTCAAAAAATAATGTGAGAATGATTTCTTCTTAACAAGGACCAGAATTGAGGGATACTTCTGAACTTAACATGAACATCAACCCTAATAAGAAGAACTTAGAATCATCTGACTCAAACTCCTACATTTTTTCTATGATTAGATATAGTTTGGATTAAAAGTATTGTAGATGTCAACTGGCTTATTTAGAAAGCTATATATATATATATTGTCTGATCATAGTGGTTGAGTGATTATAGATATGGTTTTTAAAATACCCGATTAAATGATCATTATGGTAGTTACAATTCATATAGCCCTCGTAAGGATCCCTATAAAGGTTGGAAGCGGTAAGTTTCGATGGTATCACCTTTGGTAAAATAGGTTAATAACTATACACTTTGATAAAAAAAAGGATGAATATCAAAATATAGCAAGAGCCTAGTCAAGAAAACCTTCACTAGGGTAATGTAGATCGAGTAACCATATGATAATATACGTTATGACATAGAAGGGAAGACACTTCCCGAAGATAGTTAGATCATAGTTAGAATAACAATTTAACCATGTTTGGAAAATTGCACAGTAGGTAAATGCTTCGCCGAAAATGAAGGGAAGACACTTCCCGAAGATAGTTAGATCAGAGTTAGAATAACAATTTAACCAAGTTTGGAAAATTGCACAGTAGGTAAATTTAACCAATAAACGCAAGCTGATAGGGATGAAGAGTCGTGATTGCTACGTGTTCATGGAGCATTTACTTTCTATCGCTCTGAGAGAGATGCTGCCTTCTCAAGTATGGGGTCCGTTGGCCGAGTTATCTATATGCTTTAGAGATTTGTGTTCAAGTAAGTTGACGGTGCAACATATGTTTGAACTTGAGGAGAAGATTGTATTGACATTGTGCAAGTTAGAAAAGGTGTTTCCCCCCGACTTTTTTGATAGTATGGAACATTTGCCGATTAATCTTGCATACGAAGAATGTATCGGTGCTCCCGTCCATTATCGATGGATGTATCCATTTGATAGGTATAAAATATTTAATTATCTAGTACTAATAATTATTTTATTCAAACAGATCTAATATTAAATATATTATTTATAGATATCTACATCACCTAAAGAAGAAGGTGGACAATAAGGCCCACATAGAAGCTTCGATATGTGAAGCATATATTATTGAGGAGGTCTCAAACTTCTGCTCAATCTACTTCGATACTCATGTCAGAATAAACTGGAATAGAGCACCAAGAAATGATGAAGGTGAGATCGATGAACCGAATCGTGGAATCCATACTATCTTCACTGTTGGTAGTGTAGCCTCCCTTCTCGGAATTTTTGAAATATTTTTTTATTTTATTTATTTGATTTAAATGGTGATTTTTAAAATTTATATATAATTAATAAGTTATTTATTACGGTAGATGACTTTAGCCATAGTTGAGTTTTAGAGTACAAGGTGACTAGGAATCATGGCACGGATAGTGCAGTGGCATGCTTTGACTAGTGTTTAGCCATGGTAGGGAAAAGCCGAGCCATAGTGATGTCCTAACTAGGAAAACCAGGCCAAGTTGCGAATTAATCCCTATAAATGGTTTAATTAGTTATTTATTAATATTTTGACTTTTAGGAATTTTGGTTTTACCAAAATAGCCCGGACTGGATCCGAACTGAGCCCAAGTCCATGTAGGCATCCAGTGTACACAAAGTTTCCATGTAGACATATTTTAAGTAGGTACAGTACCGATTATGGGATGTTGTAATTCGTTATTGTTATTATTATTGTTTTATTATCAATACTAATGAGGTTATTACTATATAATATTATTTTATTATTATTGAGTACATTTAAAATATCGTATTGTCTGTATAGAACCTGTGGTATAGTTATATATATAATATATGTATAAGCACCAGGATATATATATATATATATATATATATATATATATATATATATATATATATATATATATATATATTGATTTGTAATTCTATTTGTAATTTATTAATATATATACATATGTATATGTGTAAATATATATATATATATATATATATATATATATATATATATATATATATATATATATATATATATATATATATATATATATATATATATGTGCATGTGTATGTATGTATATATATATATATATATATATATATATATATATATATATATATATATATATATATATTAATAAATTACAAATAGAATTACAAATCAATATATATATATATATATATATATATATATATATATATATATATATATATATATATATATATATATATATATATGTGCATGTGTATGTATATATAAATATTGTATATATGTATTTATATATAAATATATTATATATATATATATATGTATATGTGTATATATATACGTGAGTATGTATATGTATATATATATATATAAATATATATAATGTATAAATGTATGTGTATATATAAATAAATAGATATTGTATATACGTATATGTATACATATATATATAGATATTATATGGTGTAAATATGTGTATATGCTAATATATAAATATACATATATGCATACGTGTGGGTGTATATAGGAATATATACATTAATACATTTTGATAGAATAGGAATCCTAAAACAAAATCCCAGCCTAGCCCCAAGGGCCCGACCCAAATTCCTAATCCCAGCCCAACTAAACCAGAACACAAACCACAGTAAACCGAGACCCCCTTCCATTCGGCTCTGTTTGCAACAGAAGCCTCTCGATATATATATATATATAACGAGAGAAAGCAAAACGAAAACCCTAACTCTACCCAAACCCACGGTGCCACCTTTCCCTCTCCCTGGCGCAGCCCCAGCCACCGTGCGCCACCGCGTGCATCATCGGCCGGCCAGGCGCGGGGACCAGCGAGCGTACGAACAAAACAGAGAACAGCAGTTCGGGAAGCAAAGCTCCGACTTTGCAGGTAAGTTTCCTCCTCCTTAGTCGATGGTTTTACGAGCTACGAAATCCTACAGACAGCCCACATAACCCCCTCTGAATCCCAACTAGTGGGGTTGGATATCGCGGATCGACCAGCCCGAAAAATCGGCACAAAGTCGGTCAAATAACTGACCAAAAACAGAACGAAACCCAGTCCCAACGTGGGTTTTGGAAGGCAAATATCTTCCGATCTGGATCGATTCTTCAAAATCTAGTTAAACCTATTTGAAGACAACCTATACGAGATTAGAACACTTTTTGTAGAACTATTTTTTGTTTATTATACAGGAAGATAATTGATTCTAAAAATCAAGAAAAAATAAGAAAACGGTTTTTCGAAAACTAGAAAACCCATCCACACGACGTGCGTCCCGCCAAACCGGGCGACATGGTCGTGAACCGAAGGCATCAAAAGCTGCGTAACGGCTTCATGGTTGTGTGGGCTTTGACGGAATTCAAATTGGTCGCGTGTGCGCGACGAATTTGATGCGTATCCGTCGAAATTCACCGTATCGGCCTCTGTGCAAACTTCTCAATTACTTTGTGCACGCTCGTCAGATCGAGATGGAACTTATGCCAACAGGACCGTATCATTTTTCTGGTCCCGTATGCCAAGTTTGGTCCAATTCTAAGACAGTTGATTGGACCGCCGTTTTGTGGGCCCCACGGTCCGATTCAACGGGCGATTTTATGCACAGTCCGCCGGAATCCAACTCTGGACATACGGTTGGGTTCGTATCGGAAAACTGGATCCTTAGACATGTAGTTTGACGACTTTAGATACCATTGACTCTGGCACGCTTTTCGGTGCAAAGCGGGTCCAACGGTGGACACCGTTTTTGCCTGAAATTACCGTTTTGCCCCTGTGTCCAGAATTGGACTTAAGGACAGGCAATCCTAGCTAATTTGACTATTCTGAGAATGTTGGCAATGTTTGTTTCAGCTTTCGGAGACATTTGTGATGACTTGGACTTCGTGGCTTATCAGTTGACTATATATTTGTTGGATCTGCGTGCAACCTCCAGGCAAGTATACCTTGCCTCCCTCTACAGTTTTATTACATGCATTTTATTTTAGTTTTTAGCTTTTGGATTATTTATGGACATGTACTTTTCGTATTATTTTTGTGGAGTTGTTTTTATTGTTTATAGCCGTGTTCATGTTTGGTCTTTTGGTTCCCACTTGGAGTTTTTCGTCAGTATCTTGCTTGAGTCGTGTCATAGAATGAGTACGTGTAATTGAACTGCTAAATCCTTGATATTGTTTTCTTGGCACCAGAGAGTCCACACTCGGGACGAGGGTGTTTTTCTTGATCTGTTTACATCCGTGAGTCCACACTCGGGACTAGGATGTCGATTATTTGCACCAGAGAGTCCACACACGGGACGAGGGTGTTGACTTGACTTGACTTGTACCAAAAAGTTCACACTCGGGACGAGGGTGTTTACATCAGAGAGTCCACACTCGGGACGAGGATGTTATACTTGCACCAGAGAGTCCACGTTCGGGACGAGGGTGCCTTACCGTGAACTAACCAGAGAGTCCACACTCGGGACGAGAGTTAGTACTAACCAGAGAGTCCACACTCGGAGGGTTAGTGTTTAGTTCAAACCCGTGAGTCCACACTCGAGATGAGGGTTTGGGTTCTTCCATTGATCTCGTGATTATCGTTCATCCGGCAGTTCATTTACGCATGGTTGTTCTAGTTTTCGTGTTCGTGTTCGTGTTGGTGTATTCATATTCATATTCGTGTTCGTGTTCGTAGTCTTTTGTCTTGATCTGTTTTTCTTATTTATTTTCTTACGTATGATAAAACTGTTAGATAGGCATGTATATTATGTATCTTGCTATGTCCTCTGAGGACCTGATGATCTCCTCAGGTTTAGCGATTGCATGGAGTTAGCTAGTAGTTCTGGATGGCAGAGGATTTACGACTTTTACGGGATTCAGGTATCGTTATCGTGTTTATTATCCGCTCGTGCTTTCATACCTTATCATGAGATATCATGTTCCTTGTTTCAGTTGTAGACTCTTGTTATATTCCTTAGAGTCTTATCGAACATTTATGCTAGTGGGCTGCAGACCACGACCCATAGTGTTCATTCATGTTTCATATTCATATTGTGGATTGAGATATAGTTTTGTTTGCCATGATTTGGCAGTATACCATAGCCTTGACAGCGTTTACGTATTCGAGTCGGGCTGGAGTCCGTTCGATACGTAGCTGGCTTGCTCACGTGTTTGCGTCCGAAAATCGGGTACGGGTCGTAACAGGTGGCAAGCCTACAAGTGCTTCTAAGTTACGGTAGTTGGAGTACGATGAGTTTGAAGCCGCTCATTGGTATATCTACATAAATAGGGGTATAGAGGAGATGGAAGATATAGAGAAGTAAGAGACATAATTTTGCTACGTTATACTCCAATTTTGTGATATACTTATAAAAATTTCTCTAACTTTTCTCCTTTTTATCATAGTATTTTTAAAGCTGAGATAAAAATGAAGAGACCTAGCATTGATGATGATGATCTTGCTAGAGAGGTTGATAGAAAATTTCTGTCGTAGTTCCATAACTATGTAAGGATTAGTAAGTTTTAACTATTCTAGATTCAATTGAATGACGAAAGGACGTTTGTCCTAATGACGTTATGATACGTGATATTTTAGGTTTTTTGTCCTGGCACACAATTGATCGACGAAAGACTTCGAGCACTAGCTATCGGACCAAGCAAGAGGGAAAAATGTTGGGATGGATATACCATTAATGGCTTCAAATTTAGAACCACTGATAAGCCTATCAATCACTTATTTGTCGATAAGGAGGCTAATTACACAAAGAATTCTAGAGTTTGTGTAAGGGGTTCAGTCTACGACGTCGATCCAGAATTTGACTATTACGGTGTTCTAAGAGATATTGTAGAGCTGGATTACTCTTTTGATACCCAAATTGTGCTGTACAAATGAGATTGGTTCGACACAACACCCAAGCAAGGATGGACAATTGACGAACAGTTTGGATTTATTGATATAAAATATGAAAAAAGATATGTAGTTTCGAATCGTTTATGTTTGCGAGTCAAACGGTCCAAGTGTACTACACGAGTTATCCTAGTTGACGACGCACTACTTGTGATTGGTGGGCTGTATGCAAAACTAAAGCAAAAAATACATATAATATTGGAGATCAAATATACCAGGAGAATGAGTTAGTCATACCTTAACCAACATATATGAGTTTAGCCGGAATTGAGAACATGGAGGTTGACGTTACTGTAGAGGATGATATAGTTGACGAAGAGCTTGACATAGAGGACTTACCTCATATAGAGGAGGAATCTGAAATAGGCGTATCGGATGAGGAGGAAGAATTTGAAGATGAAGGTGAAAGTGGAAGTAATAGTAAAAATGAAGAAGATGAAGATGAAGAAGATTCAGATTACGAAGAAGATGAAGAAGATTAGTACATATTACATATTAGATTTGTATTGATTATTTGTATCATCATATCATTTTTTCAGACTTACATATGGCGGGACAAGGCCGTACACGTCGACTTCGAGGATCTGGGTCGACCTGCCCTTCTGCTCTTACTCCTCCTAGTACTCCGGCTGCAGATTGCAGAGGTGTTAGCAAGGACGATTTGGTTGATGAGGAGGATGGCTTATCTCCGTCGTTCACTCATTCTTCAGTCGACGGAGCTAGCCCTGATATTCCTTCAGCATCTACTCCTACCGGTGTTGGTGCCCCGTCTTCTACGTCGGAGACTACACATGTCGCTCCTACGGCTGTGAACCCATATCCTGGCCTTTTGGTCGACCGTGGAGTGTATATACATCGACCAGGATTTGCAGACCCTCATACTCTGCCAGAGCGGCCCGCCAAGATTACTCGTCCCGAGCTGTGGGCCGATGGAACGACGTAAGTATATAAGTGTTAGTAGACACATTTATTCATACTCTATTTATTATCTAATTGTACATTGTTTTTTTATTCCAGGTTCTTTCCGGTCCAGGTTGGTAGAGATTTGGGGGAGTTGATGCGTCGTCAATTCCATGGTCCCTATCTGAACTTCGGGGACATTCCACTTGATAGACGATTCATTTGGCTCGAGATGCTTGAGGTATGAATAATATCGTCTTTATTTACAACATATACTCCAATATTTGCTTATTTATTTTTATTTGTCCTTATTTACAAAAATTATACTGGTGGCCGGCGCACAAAGATCAGGCGATACGAAAGTGCTACAAGTCCGTCGCCAGCAAGAAGAATATGGAAAAGGAGGAATTCTGGGAGGAGATGAAGAAGAAGATCGACAGTCCGACCTATAAGGCCAATTGTGAGAAGGCAAAGGCTTTCCGTGCTAAGGGTGGTCACCACACGAGTGGATCCATCCCAATTTCAGAGCAGTATCGAGGGTTGGTGAGTATTCTTATTTATCATTTCTTTGATTGTTTAATTTTAATGTTTAGTTATAAATTGATGTTTAATTGTTACAGTGCGAGGAGGTCGCCAGGAGAGGCGGAGACCCGAACGCTGTGGACTTTTCTAAAGTTTTCGAGCGTACCCATAAGCGAAAGAAGGATGGGAAGCTCGTAGATGAACGGGCGACCAAAGCCTATGTAAGTTTTCTAAGTCCTATATCTAATTACTTTTCTTCTTTGTCTTTACGTACTTAATTATATTTATGAATCATAACCCTAAGTAGCATTATAAATCAATGAATAGTTTAGGAGATGTATGAGAATGTAACCATAACAATACTTAATAGTAACTAAAATACCAATATTAACCCTAAATCTATTCACCTATATAAATATAGGAGACGTATGAGACTTTAGAGAGTCAAGTCGGTGAGGGAGGGACTGCCGAAGGGGGAGCTGGGACTAGTCGGCTACCGATGCCGGCTGTGTGGAATGACTTATGGATACAAGTCATCGGTAGAAGGAAAGGGGGCAGCGTGTATGGTACCGGATTGTTGGCATCCCAGCCGTCCGTTGATTCCAGAGCTCCTCTATCTCCACCACCTCCACCTCCGCAGACCGACGATACTGCCGACGCCTACACTTTGTGGCAGATTACATAGATTTTGGTGGGCCTACAGGATCAGGTGAGCCAGATAAGCGGAGTTCTAAATGCAGCAGGTCTGATTTCTGCTGCCGTTGTACCGGCTCCAGCTTCGACCTCATCGCCTTCGGCAATGACTGCTCCTCCGACCACAACGCCTACTACACCGGCTCCTCCTCCGACCACAGTGCCTCTTGTCATGCCGTCGACTCTTCCAGAAGTTCCTGCCCAGGATGTACAGCGGATCGTCACTTCGGTCATGGGGTAGTTATATGCATGCAGACGGCCGGCTATGCCTCCGCCACCTCCTCCATCGTTAGTTTGATTTTTTTTTTTGTATTTGACGATGATTTTGTATGAACTTTAGGGGTTTGATCGATAAGTTTATGTACTGTTGAACATATTTGTGCATATGTACTATATTGCGACTGCTAAACGAGTTTATATCTGTTTGAATTGTTTGGATTGGCAATTGGAGTTCAATGTAATGTATATATTGGTGCTTGGGTTAATTTTTGTATATATTGGGGTTATATTTAATGTATATCATTTGAGTAATGTATATCTATATTCACAGGTTTGAGCAAAGTTGGAATAATTTAGCCTGACAATAATGAGAAATTTAGCGACTAACCAGCGACGGATTAGCGACGGAAATCTGGAAATATTTTCGGGTTAGTGACGGTTTAGTGACTGATATTTCCATCGCTAACTTTCTGTCTGACACCAAAAGCATATCAGACGAGTCAACGATGGAAATTTTCGTCGCTGAGCTTCTGAAAATTTTGGTATTTTGGCTCACTAAAAAATGTCGGTAATCCGTCGCTAATATGTCGATGTGTTTGTCGACGTTTATAGTTCGTTGCTAATTCGTCGCTATATTTAGTCGGTGATTCCGTCGGTAATCTGTTACATATATTGCTATCAGTTACATATAAATAGATTATACATACCAGATAACTATTACAGAGTTTAGTCATGTAGCAAGCTAGGGTTAGTAGCATGG
The DNA here is from genome assembly GCA_029216955.1 of Iris pallida. Lineage (NCBI taxonomy): Eukaryota > Viridiplantae > Streptophyta > Magnoliopsida > Asparagales > Iridaceae > Iris > Iris pallida. Next base: position 15,122,998 of record JANAVB010001800.1, read on the forward strand.
TCATGGTAAATGGGTGATCATGATTATGACCCACACATAATGCATATTTAGATTAAATTAGATTCAAGTCCTACAACTTTCATAACTACATATATTAATGGTTTCGAGTAGTTGGACTTGAAAAACTCATGTTGGATAAACTACTTGGTAAACCCGTACTTATGAGAAAACAATGATCGATACTGGCTAGGAGATTCTACAAGGATTATAACTTAAAAAATTGCATTCAATTTTCAGGCTTAAACTTATAGGATGTAGAGAGAGTATAATAGAATGTTATTATGCTTATGATAAAGAAGAGTAAACTAATATGGATAAAATTATTGAGGCACATGATGCTGAAGGAAGCTATTAAAAAAAGGTCGGGGGTTACAATGATAATACTATTGTCAGCACAATGGATTACTAGTAACGAGAGACCTAAAGGAAATGATTTGCTAGAACCCATAAGGGTTGAGACTCAAGAAATAATAAGAAATTTTAGATTGAGAAAATTTATGATCAAGTCATGTGATAAATTAGAGGAAATCTAGATATCGAAATTCAGTATAAAATTTTTGATGAAACAACAATGATATTTTTTAAGCTTAAACATAAGATCATGTTTTAGAGACCTTGAGGAACTGTACGATCGCACATAATATCACAAGTTATAGAGAAAAAAAACTTTTAGGATCAAGATATGGAAGTAAATCTAGAAATAGGATTCTTGTTTTAATGATCGATAAGTTAGTACCTTGGGAACTTAGGTCTCCTAGTTAAGGTTTGATTAGGAAACCATATTTTATATAAATCCTAGATTCTCCTAGAATCTTTTATAGGATTATAAACTCTTATGTAACAGTTTATATGCGACCTACTTTTGATTTAGATTGCCTACCACATATATTTTCATATATAATCAATTAGAAATCCACCTAGTTAAATCCAATTGACTCGTGTGCTAGCACAAGTCAACATGGTTGACATAGATCAATTCCTCATGGCCCAATCACCATTAGACTCAATACAACCTTGAGCATGCTCTAAAGGACCGACATACCCTTGTGTGTGTGATCTATTAGGGTCAACACCAAGATGATCGTTTGACACTTTTTTTATCATGATCAAATTTCAACCAAAAATTCGATTGAATTTTTTACTGTCTGGTTCCAAAAAATCCTTTTTCTAAAACCTTTCCCCTGGCCACTATCGACTCCTAGTAGTGTGTCATAGCCCCCATATGGTGCGAGGGTATTTGGCAGCATCTATTCAAGAACATATCTATGTATAGTTACTGTGTAATTTAGTTTGTCTATCGGACTACGTCCCCACTATAAAAACGTTATATATGGATTTATGTAAATTTGTATTCATCGCAGTAACTATGTGTCTTGATCTCATACGTTCAACCCTCATGTGACCGAGTAGAACCCATATACTCACACATCACTTTGCATAATAATTTATAGAGTATAACATGTTAGACCGCATAAGACGGTACTATCCTCATCATATGTTAGTAGTGTAACAGATTCCTTGTTGGTCATCTACTATCTTCATGAGTGATTCACTATCCAATCTAAGACCGTCGTAACCCCTGGGTTTGCTAAAGGTACGTACTCAAAGTGTAGGCGCATATAAAGTAAACTATCATATAATTATACAACGAAAATAATGGTAGGTGTAGTGCCCTGTCCCTACATCGTGCCCCTTTTTTCGTCCACGGGGTGCGCGAGAAAGGAACACTATCGCTATCAATTTAGTCGGGACTGATTGATCAGAATCGATTGAACGAGACTAATTGAACTAAGATCCTTTTGTCGTTATGGAATGGCTTCTTCAGAATCAAGCCCCATATTCAAGGGGTTGTGCCTCGAGGATGGACTCTGCGACTGAGTCGGAAGAGACCTCTCGTTGCTCTGCTTTTCATGTCGCACTTGTTTCTTTGGCTTTGGTTTTCTGAATGTGTTTTCGTGAATGTTTTTGATGGTTTTAATGGCTTGTGTTTTCGAACTCCGTATTCGTATCGAACTCATTGAATGAGACAATGTTCTAATCAGTTACTTATGTAATTTCAGGTGATCGTGTAGGCGTCGTCTAGCACAGCCAACGGGTCTTTCGCCTCAATCAAACAATCACGGTGAGTGGCTGACCCTTCTTTACCTTCACTCTTATTCTTCAATCAATCTACGATACCAAAAATATGCTATGCTAGATATAAATGCAATGACACAAATGCTTATTCTAATAAACTGTTGCACGACATCTCACGTATATGGGCTATAGAACTGCATGTCATATAACTATTACGTGCTTATTAAATGCCATGCTATATAGAACTGTGCTAAGCAAAGATTGAATCGGTTAAATGAATACTGCAACGATAGCATGAAACGTCCCTTGAATAACTTGTTAGCTTAGCACGGTCACGGACAACTTGTGCACAAGGGTGATTGATTCTTTGAACGGTATCCCGGGGCCACGGGACCGATCCTGCCTAGGAAAAAACATGGATATCTATGTTGGATGCATGCCACAGTAGGCAGTTGCTTTCAGCGGGGCTCGCTACCTGCACTGAAGAACCTCTGTCTTACCAAGCTATATGTCCAGGATGGCTTGTCATGCCAGTGACCTTCACGATGACACTATAGTATATTTCATCATTATCAATATGATATGAAAGAATATGGTAAGCTTATACTGCATCGGCATGCTCTGCCGTGGTTAAGAATTATCGTCATTATTTGTGCCTTTCAAATATTTTTATGAATTGATTAGGATGGCTAGAAAGTTCACAAAATACATGTATGCATGTTCACATAATTTCTTGAACCAAATGAAAGCACGGATATAATTAGCCACCCGCTAGTACACATGTAATGTACTGACTCTCACTCTCCACAGGTGCTCCGAACCATGATAGCATGCCAAGAAACTGAAGGTGACGCTAAGAACATTTTGAAGCCTTGCTAGCTTGCGAAGGCAAATCTGCAACATTTTGAAAACTCTGATCAAGACTGCGTCATGTCGCATCAACTCTTGCTGATCCCAGGTCTAAGAGAGTAATTTTGTTGCTTTGTATAAAGTGATGCAAATGTATGGAACAACTATCTCATATGAGTCAGTTTGTAAGTCTGTGCGGCCTCTTTTGTAATCGAGTCTTGTAAACAAGTATATTATCAATGAAAGACAAAGTTTCCTTCTATATAAATGTGTTCAATTTCTCTGTGTACTAGATTTGAATATTGTGTTTCGGATAACCTTATGAAATTGCCTTATGCAGACGCAATTTAGGCTCGCACGACATCACGCCCGGGGGACGACTATCAATTCTACCGAAATGGGGTGTGATCTAATTGCATAATTAGTCTAAAACATACTATAGGAGGTTTAGGTGTATCTCCGTGCAGTTGAGAAGATGACCCGATCTCACATCTGTTAGTTGACTCATTGTACACCAAGTTTCAATAGTTTGAACAATCTCTCGCTCCTATGGAGATTCTTTTTAAGCTAGATGATGGGGGTAATGATCTTATAATAGATATGGGGAGGTCCTCTTTCTACTTTGGGGAATTTTTCTTAATTTTTGGTATAAGGGAAGAGCCTACTCTAGACCTCTATTTATACCCTTTTGAGAAGGTGACTTTACCTTAAAGCCCAAGCAATCATAATCCTAACAAGGATAGGATTTTATCCAATTAGATAATTAATTACATTATTATAATTATACTAGTTAACATGATATGTAATTTAGGACATTTTTGTAAAAACTAATTTTATATGAAAGTTTCTATTGTGCTTGATATTACACCGAGGATCATTGTGTAAGCCTAATCAAGTCCTAATAGATCAAGAACGAAACAAAAATCAAACCATTTGATTTTGCCTTATTAGGAACTTCGTTACTATTCATTTAGGGACTCTGTTAGCATTCTTACTAACTTGTTTCAAAATCGCTTGTAAGTCGTAAGTGACACCTATATATCAGTATGACATAATTAATGTCATGCCCCATTACGGGAATACGAAAAATAGGGGTATAACACGACCATCTACGTACTACAGGATACACTAGAATGGTCACAGTTGTACCTAGACATAGGGGTATATACTATAATACAAGTCATCCATGACCTCACAAGAATAACTACATCTCAATCAGTCAACACAAAAAACAGAAAATATTGAACATATAAGATAAAGCAGTAAGGCGTATCCGATGCTCTGTCAAAATGATAATGAAGCTAGCTATACAAATGGAGAGTGTAACGCCCCAGTCCCAAAATACTTAGGACTAAGTACGTATCCATGCCAGCTGTACACATACAAAGTATACTCCAATATATGAAAACCTCATACGTGTACATAAGCTGTGAAATGCAGTAAACCATGATAACTAAATCTCATCCACCAAAGAATAATAATATAAATCAACTATAAAATTTGTCATTTATATATGTAGTTGGGCGGAGACAAATCCACTATCAACTAATTTAAATGAAAGAAAATATACAAGGAAATGATCGATAAAATGGCAAGATGAACCAAGAGCAATCATCTTCGAAAGAATGGAGAAGATTACGGCCTTGGCTAGAACACCTGCAAGTCACAAAGCACACACCTGGAGAGATAACCAGGTCCTCAGAGGGACGTAACAAGATACATAAAGAACATGCCATATAACTGAATATATATAATGTGTCATAAATCATAAGTAAAGTAAACTGTCCCAATCATAACAAGATCCAATATCTCATCATCAAAACAGTGGACTACCCCTACAACCAAACAAGGACAAGGGGTAGTACACAATACCGCGATGCGATATTGTCCCAAGCTACTAATGGAACGGGGGTGATATGACATTGACGAGGGTTACCTGACCATTCTAATGTGTTTATGCAGTTAAGAACAAACCTTCATCGCATGGGCACTCTGGCTCAGGTGCAGGAAACTCAGGTATGGTCCCATCAGGATACCAGGGACCTCAAAGCATAACATTCCTCGAATGTCAGAGACCAGCAGGAAATCAGGTATCAGGATTCAGGACCGTATCTCCAGCGGAGATAACCGGCAATAATAGGAAAGTGCATACGTGGCCTATACGTTAAGGAACTGTTCTTTCCACCCAATGCCTAGTAGAGTCACATCCATGACCCATATACCTCTACTAACTGTCAAGTCTCCTAATATGCCTCTTGTAGCTCCCCTTCCCGAAAATTTTGAAATTATTTTTATTATTTATTTTATTGAAATGGTAATTTTTAGAATAATTGTACGAAGTTCTAGGACCAAATAAGATAGGGTATGATATATTTATCAAAAACTCGTATTGGTTATTTTAGTTGATTAATATTGTTATTGTTATCATTATTATTATTATTATTATTATTATTATTATTTTGTTATTCCTAAATAATATAATTGATATTCGTTTATTCTGATATTTCATTTCCAAATGAATTATATGTACATATGTGCATATTTTATGAACCATACGCAAGGAAATGTCATTTAGGTTTTGACTATAGAATATTTATTTATATATATGTAGGGTTGTATTGTCATATGGTTATACATTCATATATACACATATATATATATATATGGAAGTATATATAACTATATATATAAAAACGTATAATATATAGTCATAACTGCATTAATAAGGTCTTAGACTGATAATAAATAAATATATAAAGGTATGGGTATATATAATATATATGGTAGTGTGTATATATATAGGTATAAATATATATATGTACATTTGTATGTATATATAAATGTATTATATAAATGTGTGTAAATTGCATGTATATATAGATATATTATACATATATGTATGTTTGTATGAATATAAAATATATTATATATGTGTACATATATATATATATATATATATATATATATATATATATATATATATATATATATATATATATATATATATATATATGATAATTAATGAAAAGGAAATTACAACCATCCAAGCTAGCCCAGGCCCAGCCTGGCTTGGCCCAACCCAGCCCGGGCCCGGCCCATCTATTCCACCTACTCAGCTCCCCACAAACATGAAGCCAGGCCCGAGCAAACCCCCTCCCCCATTCCGCAAGTCTAACCCGATGGCTCTGTTATAACACAGCGTGCATACAAGTATCCAGAGCAAGAGATCGAGAAAACCGAGAAACCCTAACCCATGCCGCGTGCCACCCCATCCCCGCGCGTGTCACCAGGGCTACCGCGCGCCACCCTCGGTGCCGCCGCAGGCCATCGCCGGCCGCCGGACCAGCGCACGCACGCGGGTAATGACAGCAGCTGCCTACGGTGTCGGGCTCTCCTTCGCTGCGACGGTTCGTCGCGAACAATGGACCGTTTCGCCTCCCGTCTTTTCTGGTATGCTCCCAACCCAACCGACTCTATATTTCATTAATTAGATTAGAATAGATCATAGTAAAAGCCTAGGAGAAATCGACTTGAAGTCGAGAGAAAAATCTGTTGAAAACAGAGTACTGGAGTAGTCCCGAAACCCGTTTTGGAAGGCAATTCCTAGCCGGCCCATCGACGGTTTCTAAAATCTTTCTGAACACAATCATAGACAACATATAGGAAACTAAAATGCCGTTTACACTTTTCAGTTTCATCTATTCTATGTAGAGATATCTCGATTCAAAAATCAGGAAAACCTATTTTCAAAAACTAGAAAAACCTTCGATACGACGTACGTCCCGCCAATACGGGCGACCTGGTCGCGAACCGAAAGCATCAAAAGGTGCGTAACGGCTTCGTGGACGTGTAGGCTTTGACGGAATTCGAATTGGTCGCGTGTGCGCGACGAATTTGATGCATATCCGTCGAAATTGACCGTATTGGCCTTTGTGCAAATTCCCCAATTACTTTGTGCACGTTCGTCAGATCGAGACAAAATTTATGCCAGCAGGACCATATCATTTTTTTGGTCCTGTATGCCAAGTTTGGTCCCATTCTGAGACAGTGGAATCGGAATGCCGTTTTGCGGGCCCTACGGTCCCACTCAACGGGCGATTTTGTACACGGCCCGCCGGAATCCAACTTTGGACATACGGTTGGGTTCGTATCAAAAAACTGGACATGTTGACATATAGTTTGATGACTTTAGAGACCGTTGACTCTGACATGTTTTTCAGTGCAAAGCGGGTCCAACGACGGACATCGTTTTTGCCCAAAATTATCGTTTTGCCCCTGTGTCCAGAATTGGACTTAAAGACAGGCAATCCTAGCTAATTTGACTATTCTGAGAATGTTGGTAATGTTTATTTCAGCATCTGAAGACTTCTACATGTGTTGATTGATTGTGGCTCATTGAGTGGTATGGTATTATTGGTTTCACCAGCTAAGGACCTCAGGCAAGTGCACTTTCTGATTGCTTCCCGATTCATAGTAGTCTTTTCATTTCATGTCTATACATATATCTTGCTGCTTGTTGACACGCTCGTCGCACGGAGTAGTCGGGAGGGAAAATATCTTAGTAGACATGTGGACTACCCAGAACTATCCCCCGTGTCTTTCGTGGAGAATAGCAGCTGCACACGACACGTGCAGGGTGCCTGATTTATTCCCTAGCCATTCACATGTCGAAAAAGATATTTTACACCACATAGGTAGATGTATTTTATTTATTTTTTTCTTTTTCTTCTCCACCGTGCCATATCATCAGTACTTTCCAGTTTTCATATATCATATGTTATTTTCATGTCTTGTTAATTCTATTGTGTTTTCGTATTGCCGTCGGTTTGTGTACTTGTTCCATTCCTGACTGGAAACCAATATTTTTCAGGTTTAGCCGCGATCACTCTTAGCACTGGGAAGACATGGGTATGCTGAGGCCGACCTAGATAGTAGAACTAGTTGTCATTTTCATTAATTGTGAGAACTTTGTATTTTCCTTTAAATATAAATCTTGTAAATATTGTAATAAATTTAGATATGTGAATGAGCAGCAAATGTTATATTTTGAGCATTTATTTCATACGGGCTTGACAGCGTTCTACCGCCGACTCTGCGGCATAGGCTGGCTTGGACACGTCTCGTATCCGGAAAAGCGGGTACGGGTCGTGACAAGTTTTTTGTGGTGGCCCATACAGGTCCGTCTTTGCAAATTATGCGAACTCGCGGTAGTACCATCTTAGTCGTACTGCTGCGAGCCTGCGTCCAGGAAATGCTCATTCACAACTAGGATTAAAATGATTTAAGATAATGATTAGGACTAGGAGTTCCTTGTTCAAATTGACCGTTGGGTAGTTAAGGTTATTAGATAGGCCATACAATTTAGATAGCTTGTTAGATTCCTATAGGTACACTCTTACTTTGATATGACGATATGATTCCATGTGGATATACTAATCGCTTGGTATATTAGACTTGCCTAGAATTAAGGAGTTAATTTTGATTTTGATAAACTGTTTGATTTTCTTTTGCTCTATTAGATATTAACATCACATCATGAGTTAGGATTGCCTATTTAAATTTTATTTTGCTGTAAGAAACTGGTTTATAATTTTGATTCTGTTATTCATGTACGAATCTTGAGTTAGATTTGATTTAAAGTTTTTCCCTCAGCTATTTGAAATATATATGAGATAAAGATCAGGATGTTTTTACTTCACTTGTCTTCAGATATTTCCTTCCGACCAGTCTTTTGCTTTAAGGATTGAGACTTACAGGCAGGTGTTTATGCTTTCTACCATAGTCAACTAAGTTGAATCCCTAGCAGCTCTTTGACGTTCTTAGGAATATAGTTGGAGCATTTTACCGACTGCGATGACTAGACAGCAGTGCACTGTCGCCAATTACCTGAGAGCGGAGAATGTGGGTTCACTGCAGCCAGCAGCGCACTGGCGAGGCACAACCCATAGAAATGAAATCATTTCGAAGAATCATAGTCTATGGAATATTGATAAAACTATGTTCTCATCGACCCCTTTAGATCTTAGATACCCTTGTGACAATATAGAGTAGTGTACATGATAGCTTATCACAATTGAATCATGGAACCAAGGGTTTGCCACAACCAGAGTATACGGGCGAGACATAATTCTCGGTAAAATGATTTCAGACATGATTACAAGTTTAGGATACTATAGAGGATAAGGACTGCCCTGTATGACCCTAAGATCCAAAACCAATACTAGTGTAAGTTCTGTAAGTTGAGTAACATGTCTCTCAACCTAGCATTTCGTGGTCCTTGTGATCCATTGACGAGGTAATTGACCGACACTAATAGGTTTACTTAGAAAATAGAACTCAGAAGTCCATAACCCATTAGTTGACCAAGGCCTTAGTGATAGGAAGATTATAGGAAGACTGTAAAAGTAAGAACACCATGTGAGGTTTTAATTCTCTCAAAATTCGAACTACTTGTATCTCTTTCAAAAATCTCGCGTACTTGTATTTTGACTATCTTGACCAATGCTGTTATTACAACCTAGTTTTTGCAAGCTTGCTCTTTTGTCGAGCTTGATTCAAGACACATGTTTATTGGGGACGCCCGCTAACATATTGTTTAATCAGAATCATTGTATTATGGTCTGATCAACCATGATGCAATTGGTTCACTCTTCATCTAATTATCCTACGAGGATTGAGATGTAGATGTCTCTAGGATCTCATCCACGACTGCTTTGACAATTCTCCTTGAATTATATATTCGCCTTTGAATCACGTAATTGTATTCAGTGATATCTCTCTTGAACTCTTTAATGTTTTGTCTTCACTGGTTGGAAAGACGAAAGCTCATAATTGATAGGTAGATACAGAGTATTCCCCATGGCTATGATAGTTGTATACGCAAGTGTAGCTACCATCGGCCAGCTCTGTGACTGGAACCTTGCCTTCAGTTACTCGTCCTCCCTTTGACACTAAACCTGCTAATCTTGACCTTCTAGTCATTGGAGTCCGAGAATGATTAGGATCTTCCCATGATCAAATGCCAACCTAGGAGACTAGCTATTCTCAAGAGACCGATTGTTGTGAGCCTCAAATTAATTGTTTAAAGCTTGTTTTAACTAGAACCCTTGTGACAATAGTCTAGAAGGTTTGACACCAATAGAAATTCACGACTCAGTTGTTAGAACTCTTTTCATATGATGTGCCTTAGAGTTGGTTACCCCGTCGACAACTCCTGTACACTATGGATGTGTATGTTCCTCTATTTTATCGACCATGTGTCATTGTACACACTCGTTTTTCATTTATTGAGGAACGATCCATAACTTGACTTTTATCTACCGTACTCCGTTACGCCTTGTCTTACTCTTTATTAACATGAGTCGAGGTGTAATATCCGAACTTTGAAATCCTTCTAACCTCATTATTCCTAAAACCCTATCCTAGCTTCTAAGGTGGGTAGACTGTAAGCCTTCAAAATTTTTGGAATATACGAGGATTACCGAGTGACTAGAATAACTTCCATTAGGATGATGATTAGTGCCCTTAGACTCCCTCATTCCATTTAGATCATTTAGTGTCCCCGGACGTGTCATTAATATTCGGAGCACGAGACCAACTGTTATCTTCCAACAAACTTTACATACAAGATCTAGACGAGTCCACCTTCATCTAGGTATATCATGTCCCACTCAAACCCGTCCCCTGTACTCTATTTTGTGCTACGACTTTTAGGTCAAAAGGACTAGCTATAACCTTTACCACAATACCGGTATACTTCATGACTTCCACTAGAGCCTCAACCTTGACTCAATTCCTTCGACCCAATGTGTGGTGGTGACCTCCTCGAAGCCCACTACGCACATGCCACTAGTGTGCCACCCAATTGAGGCCTCATGTGCTACTTAAACACAAAAGTCACTGAAGGTGCATTTTTGGGCTTGAGAGACAAAGCTAACCAAACTGACGGGCAGCTAGCTCAACCACTTGGGTTAAAATCTATTCTAGGATACCCTAATCTAGTAGGAATAGTTTTATCATTGGAATCTTGTCCAGCCGATGTAGATTGAAATCTCAGGTTCACCCTGCCAGCGAGTGATGTCCAAATAGAGAACCCATTAAAACTTAGTAAAACCCATCTATGCATACCACTATTTTTGGACTATAAAAACCTGAACTGTTTGAACCAGGTCCCTGTACCTATTATGTAGTCTCCACCTCTTAGAGTGTGATGTCATTCGTAACCCTCATTCCATCTACCTAGAATTCGCGAGACGATCTTGTAGTGCACGTTTATCCCTTGCTCGTGTGTTTAGATAACCACGGGAAAGATCACAATCTTGATTTCTCAAATTTCGTTCTATTATGGAACCTTGTTAGAATTAGAATTTCGAGAATGAGACTTCTGTATTGCACGGGTTGCAGGCCACTCTAAGAAGCGAAGGGTTCTTTGAGTTAGCAAGTGACTGGATGAGAGTAGCCCAATTTTGCAAATAAGGTAGTGGATCATAAACACCCTTTCTATATGTAACATTGGATACTCTCTACCGCTCTTGAAACGTCATACTTGCTCTCGATTATTCTTCCATACCTTCCTGTCCTTCATATTTCAGAAAAAAGAATGGTCATGTTATTAGAATTTATCAACATTTCTTAGCTACTTGTGTAAGTTTGTTGCTCGTTAAATTTTGGGTTGCTTGATAGATACGAGAGGATTATAGATACCATATGCCTAGATATTTGTTGGTAGGATTGTTAGCAACCAGTTAGAAGATTTTAAGATTTAGTTTGAGGAGTAGTGTGACCAAAGGTGGGTAGAAGTCCTGAAGGCTATATGGCTAGGAGAAGCACACAAACTATTTTTGGGGAATTAAAATTTGAGGAGATTAAAAAAATAGTAGACTTTGCCTTTAGGAATAATTACGAATTAGAATTTCGAGGACGAAATTATTTTTAAGGTGGGTAGATTTGTAGCTCCCATTTCCGAAAATTTTGAAATTATTTTTATTATTTATTTTATTGAAATGGTAATTTTTAGAATAATTGTACGAAGTTCTAGGACCAAATAAGATGGGGTATGATATATTTATCAAAAACTCATATTGGTCATTTTAGTTGATTAATATTATTATTGTTATCATTATTATTATTATTATTATTTTGTTATTCCTAAATAATATAATTGATATTCGTTTATTCTGATATTTTATTTCCAAATGAATTATATGTACATATGTGCATATTTTACGAACCATACGCAAGGAAATATCGTTTAGGTTTTGACTATAGAATATTTATTTATATATATGTAGGGTTGTATTGTCATATGGTTATACATTCATATATACACATATATATATATGGAAGTATATATATATATATATATATATATATATATATATATATATATATATATATATATATATATATATATATATATATATATATATATATATAAACGTATAATATATAGTCATAGCTGCATTAATAAGGTCTTAGACTGATAATAAATAAATATATAAAGGTATGGGTATATATAATATATATGGTAGTGTGTATATATATAGGTATAAATATATATATATATATATATATATATATATATATATATATATATATATATATATATATATATATATATATATATATATGGGTATTTTTATGTATATATAAATGTATTATATAAATGTGTGTAAATTGCATGTATATATAGATATATTATACATATATGTATGTTTGTATGTATATATAATATATTATATATGTGTACATATATATATATATATATATATATATATATATATATATATATATATATATATATATATATATATATATATATATATATATATGTATATATATGTACACATATAAAATATATATATATATATATAAAATATATATATATACATGATAATTAATGAAAAGGAAATTACAACCATCCAAGCTAGCCCAGGCCCAGCCTGGCTTGGCCCAACCCAGCCCGGGCCCGGCCCATCTATTCTACCTACTCAGCTCCCCACAAACATGAAGCCAGGTCCGAGCAAACCCCCCATTCCGCAAGTCTAACCCGATGGCGCTGTTATAACACAACGTGCATATAAGTATCCAGAGCAAAAGATCGAGAAAACCGAGAAACCCAAACCCATTCTGCGCGCCACCCCATCCCCGTGCGCATCACCAGGGCCACCGTGCGCCACCCTCGGCGCCGCCGCAGGCCGTCGCCGGCCGTAGGACCAGCGCGCGCGCGCGGGTAATGATAGCAGCGGCCTACGGTGTCGGGCACTCCTTCGCTGCGGCGGTTCGTCGCGAGCAATGGACCGTTTCACCTTCTGTCTTTTCTGGTATGCTCCCAACCCAACCGACTCTATATTCCATTAATTAGATTAGAATAGATCGTAGTAAAAGCCTAGGAGAAATCGACTTGAAGTCGAGAGAAAAATCTGTTGAAAACAGAGTACTGGAGCAGTCCCGAAATCCGTTTTGGAAGGCAATTCCTAGCCGGCCCATCGACAGTTTCTAAAATCTTTCTGAACACAATCATAGACAACATATAGGACACTAAAATTGTAAGCCCCCTGAATTTCAGGGCTATTTTAAATTTTCTAAATGAATTATTTTCAATAAATATATTATTTTTTAATTATTTTGATCATTTGTGTACCTTTCTGTAACTTTGACTTCTGGAGCGTCAGGGATACCAATCTCTGTAAACTCTCTTCACGAGTTTTGAAGTAGACAAGATTATCTTCGTTTTGATATATCGTGTCCCACTTGAACTCGTTCCCTTGTGCTCTTTTTGTATCGCGCAACTTCGGGTCAACTTAGACCAATTAATCGTTGAATAATTATTCCCACTTTTATTTTTGATCATCGTTTGCACGTTACCGTGACTTTTAATTTAGGAGCACCAGATCAGTCATTTTCTCAGAACCAACTTCTCATGAATGATCTACTCGAGACGCTCTTCACCCATGACCTTCGTGTCCCACTCAGACACTCTATTTTGTGCTTCATTTCCTTCGCACAACTTTCGGGTCAATTTAGGCCGATTTATTTTCTACCGTAAAACCTGATTTATTTTCCAATTTAATTTCGGAACCCGACATCGACCCAACCTAGTCAACCCAAAGTATGGACGTGGCCCATATGAAGCCTACTACCCGCATGACGCTTGTGTCCCATTTATTGGAGTCCCCGTATATTATTTATTTTCTCGTGATCATAAATACCCATTTTTAATTTAATTATTGCACCCGGTCCGATTTTGACCCGACCCGGCTCGACCGAACCCGAACCCAAGCCCCATGTTGTTCTCCCATGACTGTCCAAGTACCCCACTTAATTTTCCCCTTTTTTCTATTTAAAAATATCTCCTCTCTACTTTATTAAATATTTCATATATATATATATATATATATATATATATATATATATATATATATATATATATATATATATATATATATATATATATATATATCATCTTTCTCTCTCCTTCTCATCACACACACAACACCACCTTACCCCCTCCACCTCACAGGAGCACCCCCCTTCAGCCGACAGTACTACACCCCCCCTCTTTCTCTCACAAATATCTCACTATCTCTCTCTATTCTCACCCTCTCTCATATTAATACACACACACCCCAATACAAATCACTCTCTCTCCCACTCTCCTTACACTACACAACACCACCACTCCCCTCACCACAGCCGAACCCTCTCCCCACTCCCATGGCCGACCCCCACCACTACAATCACAACCTCCATCTCCTTCTCCTCCTCTTCTTCATCATCTACATCACCACCTCAACCACACACCACCCTCACCTTTACCATCATCTCACCTCCACCACCATAACCCATGCACCACCACCACTTCAACTCTACTACCCCCACCGCCGTGCCCCGGCGATGCGTCACCGCAGCAGCCGCCCCGCGCCGCCGCAGCAAATGCGAGCGCTGGCAGCAGCAGCAGTAGTGCGCATGCGTGCGCACGCCGCCGCATGGCCGCGCGCCACTTGTGGCCGGCCTGCACCACCGCGGCCGACCGTCGTCGCCAGCGACCCCCCCCACCGACATGTGCACCCCCGATGACCTCTTCCTGTCCACCACCGGTCTCCCCGACGTGTTAAACACACGATTCGTTCGTTTGGCACAAGATCCCGTCGGCGCGTGCGAGTTTGGAACTTCAGAATTCGCGTCTCGGGACAGCAACTTCGTACGTGTTTTCTGGGAGATCCGACCGTTGGATCGGTGAACTTATTACTCCGTCGCAATCTCAGTATATCCATCTTCACTCCTGTCAATTTTCGTCCGTTAATTTTGTCGTTTGATACCTCAAAACTGGCCACCAAGTTGACGTTTTAAATTAAACTATTTTTGGACAGTTTCGTGGAGCCGACTTCGTCAGCTCGTATCTTCATCGTCGCAGCTCCGGTTGGTGCGCTACCAGTTCCTGTGTGCAGCTGGTATAACCCTCTTCCTGCCTCCTTTAGATTTCGTTTTATTTTAAGCACGTTCGGTTGGTCGAATTCGATGCCAAAGTTGGCCGTCCGAATTCTTTAATTTGCACTTGTTAAATTCCATTTTTGAACCCGGGACTCCGGATTCAATTTCTGACACCACCAGTAGACTCGTGGCGTCGTTCTGGCATGTTTTCATATAAAATTTGCTTGATTTGGAGAACGTGGTCCCTGACACGCATTTCGGTACAAAGTGGGTCCCACTTTTTGAGTCAACGGGTCACTTTGAGATCGGCTCATCGGAATCCAATTCCGGATATACCGTTGAGTTCGTATCGTCATTCTGGACTCGTTGACATATAATTTGCTGAGTTTTAAAAATATTTGCTCCGACACGCATTTTGGTGCAAACCAGATACCAAGTGTCCGCGTCAACGTATCATTTTGAGATCGACACATCAGAATTCCATTTCGGACATACCATTGGGTTCATATCATCATTCTGGATTCGTGGACATATAATTTGCTAGGTTTTGTAGACTTCTATCCCGACACGCTTTTCGGTGTAAAGTGTGTCCAACGGTGGACATCATTTTGACCCAAAATTACCGTTTTGCCCCTGTGTCTAAATTGGACTTATGGGTAGGCTATCCTAGCTAATTTGACTATTCTGGACACGTTGGTGATATTTATTTTATCATCCGACAACATCTGTAGATTTTGCTTATGTATTATCCTTAATTTGTAATTAATTATTTTTCCAAAAATTGTTACTTTCTGTTTTTGAATTTTTATATATATTTTAGTTTCTGTAAAAATATGGGAAAATTTGTATTTAAATACTATGTTAATTTAGATAATTTATTATAATTTTTTCAGTATTTAATAAGTACTTTTGGTATTTTATAAAAATGGGAAAACAGAACTCATTTTCAGGACTCATATGTTTGCTGATTTTTAATAAATATTTATGAAGGTTTATAAATTCTAGAAAAATTAGTATAAATTTCTATAATTAACAAGGATCATTTTGGTACTTTATTTTATGAATAATTGAGCCTTTTGTCTATCTCAAAAATTGTTGGAACTTAGTGTACAGTTTGATTTATTTATTGAATAATTACGACTTTCAATATTTTGTGTTGTTTAGAGTTATAGACGTATTGGACCTCACCCCGCACTAGTGTAAAGACCCTAGAAAATTAGTTTGGATCTAGTGGCACTCCACATTAGACTTTTATGCTAGGTCTCCACTTGGCTAGTATCCAGTTAGGAGTCGTGTCACACCACTAGTGTAATATTGAACATAGCTTAGAACTGAGTTTGTATATCATTATTGACAGGACATCGGACATTTATATCTTCGTACTAGTATTCTTGCTTTGCTCGAGGCAAGTACATCTACAAACTCATTTACTGTCTTTTAATGCTAAAACATGTATTAACCGAGGTAGCAAGTTAAATCTTCACATGTTACATTAACTTAGTCCCTACCATGCTTAGGACAGTTATCATATCTTCACATGCTTCTTACTGGTTCCTCGTACATGTTTTACTATGCTTATATCTGCCCGAGTATTCACATGTTCTATACCGTCCCAGTATCTCTTACATGTTTTTATCGTTCTCGTATCTCTCACATGTTATATATATGGGTTATAGAGAAACTGACAGTTGAGTACGTGATCATGCCCCCCTCATAGTAGCGAGCGAGGTCGTATTTTATATGCATATCTTGCCGCAGGCCTTATCTCAAAGCTGTATTTGTACGTATGTACATCTATCGCCTTTACACTTGTACGAAAGTACATTTCATTATATGCCCCAGCACATTGTACATCTATTGACCGATCACGTACCTGCTACAGTTTTAAACATTACATATACATCTGTCTTTATGACATATGTATCCTTGCCATGATAGATTATGAGATATACCATGATTCCAGATATGCCATGTTCCCTGTGTTGCTATGATATTGTGATCCCAGTTGTACCATGAGGCCATGTTTCTAGCATTTCCTGTTTTATAGACTTATCACACCATGTTTTTTGTTGTACATCTCTTTCATTATATGTTCATTACTTTAGTTGTAGAGGTTGTACTTGCTCCCGTCCTGACAGGATAACGTTGTAGGTTCACTTTTCGAGAAGGAAATGCTATATGTTACATGTTATGGCACTGATTTTGAGGACCTGGCCTTAGCTCCAGAAGAGGTCCCAGCGGGGAACCTTGCTTAGTTATTTTTCATGTGTTTTGAGACTTAGATTTTGGTCTGTACTTATATTTGGATACTGGACTTTGTCTCCAGTTAGATACTTTGGTTATGTATTATTAAGTCTGTACTTGTTTTACCTTCGCTTATAGATGCTGTGTTGTGATGAACTTTAAATATGATTTTAGAACTGTTAGCTGCTTAGATCCTTTATTGTCTATTCTTAGAACAGCTTACTACGCTTTAACCAAGCGTAGGCTGGACATGGCTCGGCCCGGCCCAACAATTTGGGTATCGGGTCGTGACATATTTTTTTGGCGGCCCATGCAGGTCCAGACTTAAGTTGTTTGGTTACGTTATTGTACTAAACATGCCTGCAATTAGGATCTAGGACAACTTGTTAACACTAGGAATAAACGTTTAGAACACCTAGAGGATTTTTAGGTTTACAACATAGGAGAACTCATCACAGCATAGGACCGTTAGCTATAATTAGCCTCTTGTTTGTATTTCAGTGGGTCAATTTAGACCAAATTTGTACCCTTGGGATGACCCCTGAGGATCTCACTCTAATCTTATCTCAAAATCTATTTTCACCTGTTTTTATTTGCTATTCCTTAATTCGTTGTTGAAATTGATTTTTGATTTTCGTTGTTGACTTTGAATCTTGCATCGTGCTAAATTTTGTGGATTAAATTATGATATATCCTGATAAGGTAAACGTCTGCTTTATTTATGGAGTTTAGAATTTATCGCAGCCATATTAGCCGGTATGACAAAAACATAGAGCCTGATTTTGGATATACTATCCTATTCATAGAATTTAGATTTTCTTGCAGCCATACCAGTTGGCGTGGTAAGGAATCTAGATGATATGACTATAGGGTGTATACCTTAGTTATGGACTCCCTCATTTATTGCATATAAGCTTACTGGTGTGGCGAGAATTCTGGCAACATGATTTCAGGAAGACGTGTATGGTTATCATATCATATCTTAACTTGGTTCACTTTGTTATGAACGAATGAGCAAGAATAAATTCTTATCATCATTCTTTCCCGTCTTGATTAACTCTGTCATATCTATATCTACAACTAGGATTACAGGTTCTCTAGGATTCTCCAACAGGGTTGCCTTCATGATTTCTTTTTGGACATAATTATTTTTATGTTCCATTTTTCCTATGACTTGACCAAACTCTTTTTCGTTAACCTCTTGGATAATTCTTCTCGTTATGTATCCCGTTGTCTTCGTACCATTCTTGGAGATATTCCGATAAACTTTTCTGTCTTGTTTGACCCTTTAACTTGTTTGGACACTGTTATGGATTGCTTGACCCAGTCTTGGGCCTTGTTACCTTCTATGTTGATAGACGACCGAAATAGCCAAACCTTGTTGACTGATCCTGCAGTATAACTATAAATGTATTGTGTGTTTGTGATAAATACTTTTCCTAGGGATTGGTTAGATTAAGCTTATAGGACAAGTATGGGTGACTGACTGTAGCAGACTTGGAAACCATTAAGAATGACTGTATTGGTAGTATGACTTGATGATAGGGTATCTAAGATGGAATAATGAGATATTATATGGTTGTGACTATGGATTGAGGATTAGAATCTTATGCTTAGCAGTTTGAGGATTTAGCACTTGTAGAATTTTGGTTGGTTATCTATAGCTAATTACATATGATTAGAGGGTAGATCGATATATGGATTGATATAGAATAAATTAGAATGAGTTATCGTCTTGCATACGAGATCGGGAAAATATCAGTTAAAAAGACAAGGAACAAGACAGAGACATATGTACATTGGTAATTAATAAATCGGGAGTTTTAAAATCGAGGATTTGTATTCGGAGGACTTGTTGAGTAAAAAGAAGAAGGCTCTACGCTAAGGATAGGAATTGAACGTATGATTTCAAGGAGAAACTGTAGGAAATGATTGACGATAAATGATGCTAAGGAACTGTGGATTGATAGAATATGGATACTTAGGATACGATAAGAAAATCCAGTATTTACAATTGAGGTTGGAAATATGATTGATGATTAAGCATATTAGGCTTATAGACATACCCAGAGAATGACCTATAGTTTAGGGTATACATAAATATTTCATGTTAGTATGGAAGATTCTAAATAATATATGACGTAGTTTATGAAAGAAGGACCTTTGTTGAACCTGAATCAAAAAGATTGTAAAGAGAAACAGAAGAGATGATTACAAGGGTAGCAGTTTGAGTATCGTAGCCAAGGCAGCTACATGTTATAGTTGACCTATTGGATGATTTTTAATTTCGAGGATGAAATTTTTGTAAGGTGGTAGGATGTAAGCCCCCTGAATTTCAGGGCTATTTTAAATTTTCTAAATGAATTATTTTCAATAAATATATTATTTTTTAATTGTTTTGATCATTTGTGTACCTTTCCGTAACTTTGACTTCTGGAGCGTCAGGGATACCAATCTCTGTAAACTCTCTTCACGAGTTTTGAAGTAGACAAGATTATCTTCGTTTTGATATATCGTGTCCCACTTGAACTCGTTCCCATGTGCTCTTTTTGTATCGCGCAACTTCGGGTCAACTTAGACCAATTAATCGTTGAATAATTATTTCCACTTTTATTTTTGATCATCGTTTGCACGTTACCGTGACTTTTAATTTAGGAGCACCAGATCAGTCATTTTCTCATAACCAACTTCTCATGAATGATCTACTCGAGACGCTCTTCACCCATGACCTTCGTATCCCACTCAGACACTCCATTTTGTGCTTCATTTCCTTCGCACAACTTCCAGGTCAATTTAGGCCGATTTATTTTCTACCGTGAAACCTGATTTATTTTCCAATTTAATTTTGGGATCCGACATCGACCCAACCTAGTCAACCCAAAGTATGGACGTGGCCCATATGAAGCCTACTACCCGCATGACGCTTGTGTCCTATTTATTGGAGTCCCCGTATATTATTTATTTTCCCGTGATCATAAATACCCATTTTTAATTTAATTATTGCACCCGGTCCGATTTTGACCCGACCCGGCTCGACCGAACCCGAACCCAAGCCCCATGTTGTTCTCCCATGACTGTCCAAGTACCCCACTTAATTTTCCCCTTTTTTCTATTTAAAAATATCACCTCTCTACTTTATTAAATATCTCCTATATATATATATATATATATATATATATATATATATATATATATATATATTTATCATCTTTCTCTCTCCTTCCCATCACACACACAACACCACCTTACCCCCTCCACCTCACAGGAGCACCCCCCCTCCCTTCAGCCGACAGTACTACACCCCCTCTCTCTCTCACAAATATCTCACTATCTCTCTCTATTCTCACCCTCTCTCATATTAATACACACACACACACCCATACAAATCTCTCTCTCTCTCTCCCACTCTCCTTACACTACACAACACCACCAATCCCCACACCACAGTCGAACTCTCTCCCCACTCCCATGGCCGACCCCCACCACTACAACCACAACCTCCATCTCCTTCTCCTCCTCTTCTTCATCATCTACATCACCACCTCAACCACACACCACCCTCACCTTCACCATCATCTCACCTCCACCACCATAACCCATGCACCACCACCACTTCAACTCCACCACCCCTACCGCCGTGCCTCGGCGATGCGCCACCGCAGCCACCGTCCCGCACCGCCGCAGCAAACGCGAGCGCTGGCTGCAGCAGCAGCAGTGTGCATGCGTGCGCACGCCGCCGCATGGCCGTGCGCCACTTGTGGCCGGCCTGCACCACCGCGGCCGACCGTCGCCGCCAGCGACCCCCCCCCACCGGCGCGCGCACCCCCGACGACCTCTCCCTGTCCACCACCGGCCTCCCCGACTTGTTAAACACACGATTCCTGCGTTTGGCACAAGATCCCGTCGGCGCGCGCGAGTTTGGAACTTCAGAATTCGCGTCTCGGGACAGCAATTTCGTACGTGTTTTCTGGGAGATCCGACCATTGGATCGGCGAACTTTTTGCTCCGTCGTAATCTCGGTATATCCATCTTCGATCCTGTCAATTTTTGTCCGTTAATTTTTTCGTTTGATACCTCAAAACTGGCCACCAAGTTGACGTTTTAAATTAAACTATTTTTGGACAGTTTCATGGAGCCGACTTCGTCAGCTCGTATCTTCGTCGTCGCAGCTCCGGTTGGCACGCTACCAGTTCCTGTGCGCAGCTGGTATAACCCTCTTCCTGCCTCCTTTAGATTTCTTTTCATTTTAAGCACGTTCGGTTGGTCGAATTCGACGCCAAAGTTGGCCGTCCGAATTCTTTAATTTGCACTTGTTAAATTCCATTTTTGAACCCGGGACACCGGATTCAATTTCTGACACCGCCAGTAGACTCGTGGCATCGTTCTGGCATATTTTCATATAAAATTTGCTTGATTTTGAGAACGTGGGCCCTGGCACACATTTCGGTGCAAAGTGGGTCCCACTTTTTGAGTCAACGGGTCACTTTGAGATCGGCTCATCGGAATCCAATTTCGGATATACCGTTGAGTTCGTATCGTCATTCTGGACTCGTTGACATATAATTTGCTGATTTTTGAAGACATTTGCTCCAGCACGCATTTCGGTGCAAACCGGATACCAAGTGTCCGCGTCAACGTATCATTTTGAGATCGGCACATCGGAATTCTATTTCGGACATACCATTGGGTTCGTATCATCATTCTGGATTCGTGGACATATAATTTGCTAGGTTTTGTAGACTTCTATCCTGAAACGCTTTTCGGTGTAAAGTGTGTCCAACGGCGGACATCATTTTGACCCAAAATTACTGTTTTGTCCCTGTGTCTAAATTGGACTTATGGGTAGGCTATCCTAGCTAATTTGACTATTCTGGACACATTGGTGATATTTATTTTATCATCCGACAACATTTGTAGATTTTGATTATGTATTATCCTTAATTTGTAATTAATTATTTTTCCAAAAATTGTTACTTTCTATTTTTGAATTTTTATATATATTTTAGTTTCTGTAAAAATCTGGAAAAATTTGTATTTAAATACTATGTTAATTTAGATAATTTATTATAATTTTTCCAGTATTTAATAAGTAATTTTGGTATTTTATAAAAATGGGAAAACAGAACTCATTTTTAGGATTCATATGTTTGCTGATTTTTAATAAATATTTATGAAGGTTTATAAATTCTAGAAAAATTAGTATAAATTTCTATAATTAACAAGGATCATTTTGGTACTTTATTTTATGAATAATTGAGCCTTTTGTCTATCTCAAAAATTGTTGGAACTTAGTGTACAGTTTGATTTATTTATTGAATAATTACGACTTTCAATATTTTGTGTTGTTTAGGGTTATAGACGTATTGGACCTCACCCCGTACTAGTGTAAAAACCCTAGAAAATTAGTTTGGATCTAGTGGCACTCCATATTAGACTTTTATGCTAGGCCTCCACTTGGCTAGTATCCAGTTAGGAGTCGTGTCGCACCACTAGTGTAATATTGAACATAGCTTAGAACTGAGTTTGTATATCATTATTGACAGGACACCGGACATCTATATCTTCGTACTAGTATTCTTTCTTTGCTCGAGGCAAGTACATCTACAAACTCATTTACTGTCTTTTAATGCTAGAACATGTATTAACCGAGGTAGCAAGTTAAATCTTCACATGTTACATTAACTTAGTCCCTACCATGCTTAGGACAGTTATCATATCTTCACATGCTTCTTACTGGTTCTCCGTACATGTTTCACTATGCTTATATCTGCTCGAGTATTCACATGTTCTATACCGTCCCAGTATCTCTTTCATGTTTTTATCGTTCTCGTATCTCTCACATGTTATATATATGGGTTATGGGAAAACTGACAGTTGAGTACGTGATCATGCCCCCTCATAGTAGCGAGCGAGGTCGCATTTTATATGCATACCTTGCCGCAGGCCTTATCTCAAAGCTGTATTTGTACGTATGTACATCTATCGCCTTTACACTTGTACGGAAGTACATTTCATTATGTGCCCCAGCACATTGTACATCTATTGACCGATCACGTACCTGCTACAGTTTTAAACATTACATATACATCTGTCTTTATGACATATGTATCCTTGCCATGATAGATTATGAGATATATCATGATTCCAGATATGCCATGTTCCCTGTGTTGCTATGATATTGTGATCCCAGTTGTACCATGAGGCCATGTTTCTAGTATTTCCTGTTTTATAGACTTATCACACCATATTTCTTGTTGTACATCTCTTTCATTATATGTTCAGTACTTTAGTTGTAGAGGTTGTACTTGCTCCCGTCCTGACAGGATAACGTTGTAGGTTCACGTTTCGAGAAGGAAATGCTATATGTTACATGTTATGGCACTGATTTTGAGGACCTGGCCTTAGCTCCAGAAGAGGCCCCAGCGGGGAACCTTGCTTAGTTATTTTTCATGTATTTTGAGACTTAGATTTTGGTCTGTACTTATATTTGGATACTGGACTTTGTCTCCAGTTAGATACTTTGGTTATGTATTATTAAGTCTGTACTTGTTTTACTTTCGCTTATAGATGCTGTGTTGTGATGAACTTTAAATATGATTTTAGAACTGTTAGCTGCTTAGATCTTTTATTGTCTATTCTTAGAACAGCTTACTACGCTTTAACCAAGCGTAGGCTGGACATGGCTCGGCCCGGCCCAAAAATTTGGGTATCGGGTCGTGACAAAAATGCCGTTTACACTTTTCAGTTTCATCTATTCTATGTAGAGATATCTCGATTCAAAAATCAGGAAAACTTGTTTTCAAAAACTAGAGAAACCTTCGATACGACGTGCGTCCCGCCAATTCGGACGACGTGGTCGCGAACCAAAAGCATCGAAAGGTGCGTAACGACTTCGTGGACGTGGGGGCTTTGATGGAATTCGAATTGGTCGCGTGTGCGCGACGAATTTATTGCGTATCCGTCAAAATTTACCGTATCGACCTCTGTGTAAATTCTCCAATTACTTTGTGTACGCTCGTCAGATCAAGACGAAACTTGCGCCAGCAGGACCGTATCGTTTTTCTGGTCCTGTATGCCAAGTTTGGTCCCATTCTGTGATAGTGGAATCGGAACGCCGTTTTTGCCGGAATCCAACTTTGGACATACGGTTGGGTTCGTATCGGAAAACTGGACCTGTTGACATATAGTTTGATGACTTTAGAGACCGTTGACTCTGGCACGCTTTTCGGTACAAAGTGGGTCCAACGACGGACATCGTTTTTGCCCGAAATTATCGTTTTGCCCCTGTGTCCAGAATTGGACTTAAGGACAGGCAATCCTAGCTAATTTGACTATTCTGAGAACGTTGGTAATGTTTCTTTCAGCATCTGGAGACTTCTACATGTGTTGACTGATGTAAGCCCCCTGAATTTCAGGGTTTATTTTAAATTTTCTGAATAAAAATATTTTCTCACAGTATCGGTATTTATATACGGATACGTATTTTGTAGTGTGTTTCGTATTTTCTTGATTTTCGTAATGCTTTAAAAATGTTTCCTAACTTATAGATTTTCTTCTTGGCCGGCATATCGCCAGTATACCGGAGTATACCGACGGCATACCGTCCATACAGATTTTCCACATTTTAGATATTTTCGATTTCAGATATTTTCATGAATAGTATTTTTGATATTTTCGTGAATAGTGTTTTGGATATTTTAATGAATAGTATTTAGATATTTTCGTGAATAGTGTAGATACACCCTATTACCCAATGGACATTTGGTTTTGTTTGAATGGTCATGATTGACTTAGATCTTCACATGGATCACGATCCGACGGCTAAGATTAATTCCCCCTTCTATATAAACCCTTTCACTTTCTCTCTCCTCTCTCTTTTCATTCTCTTCATTTCTTCTTCCTTTCTCTTCCCTTGGAGCTTTGCTAGGAGCTTGGCCTTGAGGTCTAGAGTGTGGTTTCGTACCCCTCTTGGTGGTGGACTAGAAGATTAGGCTTGGAGCTTAACCTAGGCAAGTGTATCTTGCTCAAAAGTGGCATGACCATACTTTATTTTTGTTTTCCATGGAAACTAGAGTTTTATTGGCCTATAATTTGCTTCTTTAAATTGTTAACATGTTTAGTATATAGCACTTTTGGTTTTGATCGACAGTATTGCGTAGAGCTGTCAAAATGGGCTAAGCCCGTTGGGCCGGCCCGCCCCGTCCGCCAAAAAGGTGGGTTGGGCCGAGCATTTAGGAGCCCGCCAAACAGGCGGGCCTAGGTGGGCTGGCTCGCTAGTAGCCCGCCCCGTGGTGGGCTAGCCCGCGGGCCAAGTGGGTTGGCCCGCCATCTATTTTTTTATAAAATTTTTAATTTTTTTATTTAGCACATATATGAGATATGCATTATAAATGATAAAAATTCTCATCTAATGCAAGTAATGACGTATAAAATATTAAATTTGGTCATTTATTTACATGAATGAAGGTGTTTTAAAGAAATATCTACTATTATAATGTTTTTGTATTTTACTTGTAATTTGATGCATATGAGAGTGAGTAGAAAATATTATATATATGATTTTCTTTTCCTTTTAAGAAACTAAACAATAATTAAAAAAATTAAAAAAAATAAGCGGGCCGGCCCGCCTAGCCCGCGGCCCGCCGGTGGGTTGGGCTGGGTTGAAATTTTTCCAGCCCGCCAAAATGGTGGGTCGGCCCGCCCCGCCCCGCCAAATGGTGGGTTATGGTGGGTTGGGCCGGCCCGCCCCGCCGGCCCGTCTTGACAGCTCTAGTATTGCGTAGATCTGAGTTTCTAGATATGATTTTCGAGTATTTTGAGGTTTTGATCTATCAAATGTTTTGATTTGTGAAAACTAATACTTCCATGTTGTTGAAAATTCAATTCTATTCAATTTTGACTTTTGAAAGTCCGAATTTCGATTTAAAACGAAGTTTTTATGGCCGAAACAAGTTTTAGCAAAAATCTGGATTTTGTTGCTGTCTGGAAAAACGGTATACCGCCGGTATGCCGCAGTATATCGCCGGTATGCCGTTTTTGGCACCAGAAACTTACTGTCTTTAGTCCGGTATACCGCCGGTATGCCGCAGTATACCGCCGGTATGCCGTTTTATGCTGTTTTAGGCTGTTTTGTATTTTTTTATATATTTTAAGTGCTGTAAAAATTCTAAAAAAATTGTATTTAAATACTATGTTAATTTAGCTAATTTATTATAATTTTTTCAGCATTTAATAAGTACTTTTGGTATTTTATAAAAATAGGAAAACATAGTTCATTTTCAGGATACCTATGTTTGCTGATTTTTAATAAATGTTTATGAAGGTTTACAAATTCCAGAAAAATTAGTGTAAATTTCTATAATTAATAAGGATCATTTTGGTACTTTATTTCATGAAAAATTAAGCTTTTTGTCTATCTCAAAAATTGTTGGAACACAATGTTCATTTGATTTATTTATTAAATAATTACGATTTGCAACTTTTTGTGTTGTTTTGAGTTATTATAGTATTGGACCTCACCCCAAACTAGTGTAAAGACCCTAAAAAGTTAGTTTGGATATAGTGTCACCCCATATTGGACTTAGAATTGACCGGAGTTGACCAGTTGACCAAAGTCAACTATAAGTCAACCTCTGACCCAGTTTGTCTTAGTTTGTCCTAGTTGACCTAGACATTATAGTATGTCTTTTCACCCTGATTAGCTATTGTATTATCTCATCTTTAGGACTGTGGCTTCACTCCGAGCTTTGATTCATATTGATAGCAGGATCCCACGCAAGTACATCTACAAACTCATTTACTGTCTTTTAATGCTAGAACATGTATTAACCGAGGTTGCAAGTTAAATCTTCACATGTTACATTAATTCAGTCCCTACCATGCTTAGGACAGTTATCATATCTTCACATGCTTCTTACTGGTTCCCCGTACAGGTTTACTATGCTTATATCTGCCCGAGTATTCACATGTTTTACTGCTCTCAGTACTTTCACCTGTTTTACTGCTATTAGTACCTACCGTGCTTTATACCGATCCCAGTATCTCTACATATTGTACTTTCAGTTACTACCATGCTTAGACCAGTCTTGATGTATCTCTCACATGATTAGAATATGGGTTATGGGAAAACTGTTGGTAGAGTACGTGATCATGACCCCCCTATAGTAGCGAGCGAGGTCGCATTTTATATGCATACCTTGCCGTAGGCCTTTATCCCGCATTTCTGTACAGATGTACACCTATGCTTGTTGACTTGTACGTATGTACATTTTATTTACATGTGCCACAGTACATTGTACATCTATTGACCGATCACGTACCTACTACCGTTTTAAACATTACATATACATATGTCTTTATGACATATGTATCCTTGCCATGATAGATTATGAGATATACCATGATTCCGGATATGTCATGTTCCCTGTGTTACTATGATATTGTGATCCCAGTTGTACCATGAGGCCATGTTTCTAGTATTTCCTGTTTTATAGATTTATCACACCATGTTTCTTATTGTACATCTCTTTCATTATATGTTCAGTACTTTAGTTGTAGAGGTTGTACTTGCTCCCGTCCTGACAGGATAACGTTGTAGGTTTACTTTCTGAGAAGGAAACGCTATGTGTTATATATTATGGTACTGCATTGAGGACCTGGCCTTAACTCCAGAAGAGGCTCCAGCGGAGAACCTTGCTTAGTTATCTTTCTTGTGTTTTGTGACTTAGACTTTATCTGTACTTATATTTGGATACTGGACTTTGTCTCCAGTTAGATACTTTGGAAGTGTATTATTAAGTATGTGCTTATGTTACCTTCGCTTATAGATGCTGTGTTGTACTGAACCTTAAATGTGATTTTAGAACTGTTAGCTGCTTAGATCCTTTATTGTTTATTCTAGAACAGCTTACTGCGCTTTAATCAAGCGTAGGCTGGACATGGCTCGGCCCGGCCCAACAATTTGGGTGTCGGGTCGTGACATATTTTTTTGGCGGCCCATGCAGGTCCAGACTTAAGTTGTTTGGTTACGTTATTGTACCAAACATGCCTGCAATTAGGATTTAGGACAACTTGATAACACTAGGAATAACATTTAGAACACCTAGAGGAATGCTAGGATTGCAACATAGGAGAACTCGTCACAGCATAGGACCGTTAACTGTATTTAGTCTCTTGTTTGTATTTCAGTGGGTCAATTTAGACCAAGTTTGTACCCTTGGGATGACCCCTGAGGATCTCACTCTAATCTTATCTAGAAATCTGTTTTCACTTATTTCTATTTGTTCTTCCTTAAATTCGTTGTTGAATGTAATTTCTGATTTTTGTTGTTAACTGTGATCTTGCATCGTGATAAATTTTGTGGATTAAATTGTTATATATCCTGATAAGCTAAATGTCTGCTTTAGTTATGAAGTTTAGAATTTATCGCAGCCATATTAGCTGGTATGACAAAAACATAGAGCCTGATTTTGGATATACTATTCTATTCATAGAATTTATATTTTCTTGCAGCCATACCGGTTGGCGTGGCAAGAATTCTAGATAACATGATTATAGGATGTATACCATAGTTATGACTCTATCGTTTATTGCATCTAAGCATACTGGTGTGGCGAAAATTCTGGCAACATAATTCTAGATAGATGTGTATGGTTATCAGAACATATCTTAAATTGATTCACTTCTTTTGACCTAATGAACAAGAATGATTCCTACTATTATTTCTTGTTTCGTCATTCTTTCTTTCCTTCTCATCGTATGATAATTTTCTCACCTTACCATTATTTTTTTCGTCCTGATTAACTATGTCCCGATTTCACCAATCATCTATCTTGTACATTTTCCTGTCAACTACACTGTTAAATCATTTAAATTCTTGTATCTCTTCACCTTGAAAAAGTTAAGGAAGTGTCGTAAATCATCTAGATCAGAAGGCATATTTTGTTATCAAGTGATATCTTCGTAGGAATATGAGATTTTGGGGGAAAAAAAGAAGAAAAAAAAGGAGACTTTGTGGATAATTTTATTTAAGGTGGATAATATTTGAAAGTGTACGATGAAGAGAATATGAAAGCTGGTTTTATAATGGAGAATAAATTTTGTAAGGCCTAGTAATATTAGATTCGATTTGGAGGAGCGTGATTTGAACAAGTTCAAGGATTTCATAAACTTGATTTAGAGATTTCGGATCAATCTATGACAATGTGGAAGAATTTAGAATTAAAGATGATTTTAAAGATGATTAAGTGGATAGTTTTGAGTTATATGTTTTTGGAAATTAGCAATTAGGCCTATGGTAAACATGTTAATGTTCAAACTTTATGACAGAAGGGTACAATTTTGGTAGTAGTCATATAAATGTTGAATTTCACATTGGACTTGTGAGATAAGGGTATGAATGGCAATTAATGATCAGATAAATTTGATAGTATCAGAGAGATGATTAACTTGACTTCCTTATGAAACTTGTCTTTAACTTTCCTATCATAAAGGAAATTTAAATTATTCCTTATCCTTGAATTGTTTCTCAAATTTCAATATCATTAAGTTTTTGATCCCCTCTGATTATGACCGAATGAGCAGGAATAAATTCTTGTTATCATTCCTCTCCGTCTTGATTAACTTTGTCATATCTACATCTACAACTAGGATTATAGGTTCTCTAGGACTCTCCAACATGATTGCTTTCATGTTATCTTTTTGGAAATAATTATTTTTGTTCCATTTTTTCTATGACTTGACTAAACTCTTCTTCGTTAACCTCTTGGATAATTCTTCTCGTCATGCATCTCGTTGTCTTCGTGCCATTCTTGGAGATATTCCAATAAATTTTTCTGTCTTGCTTGACCCTTTAACTTGTTTGGACACTGCTATGGATTGCTTGACCCAGTCTTAGGCTTTGTTACCTTCTATTTTCATAGGCGACCGAAATAGCCAAACCTTGTTAACTGATTCTGCAGTATAACTATAAATGTATTGTGTGTTTGTGATAAATGCTTTTCCTAGGGATTGGCTAGATTAAGCTTATGGGACAAGTATGGGTGACTGACAGTAGTAGACTTGAAAACTATTAAGAACGAATGTATTGATAGTATGACTTGATGATAGGGTATCAAAGATGGAGAAATGAGATAGTATATTATTGTGAGTGTGGATTAAGGATTAGAATCTTGTTCTTAGAAATTGAGGATTGTGCATTCGTAGGACTTTGATGACCAAGTGATTATTGGTTATCTATAAGCTAATTACATGTGATTAGAGGGTAGATCGATATGTGAAATGATATAGAAAGTTAGAATGAGATATAATATTGCATACGAGATCGGAAGATATCGGTTAAAAAGACAAGTAACAAGACAAAGACATATATACATTGGTAGTTAATAAATCGGGAGTTTGAAATCGAGAATTTATATTCGGAGGACTTGTTGAGTAAATAGAAGAAGGCTCTACGCTAAGGATAAGAATTGAACGTATAATTTCAAAGAGAAGCTGTAGAAAAGGATTGACGACAAAAAATACAAAGGGCTAGTGGATTGATAGAATAAGGATACTTAGGATGTGATAAGGAAATCAAGTATTTAAAATTGAGGTTGGAAATATGGTTGATGATCAAGCATTGTTTGCGTATGAACATACCCAGAGAATGACCTATAGTTTAGGATATACATAAAGGTTCCATGTTAGTATGGAAGATTCTAAATGATATATGACGTAGTTTATGATAAAAGGACCTTTGTTGAAACTAAACCAAAAAAAGGATTGTAAAGAGAAACGGAAGAGATGATTACAAGAGTAGCAGGTTGGGTATTGTAGCCGGAGCAGCTACATGTTATAGTTTGACCTGTTAGATGATTTTTAATTTCGTGGGTAGGATGTAAGCCCCCTGAATTTCAGGGTTTATTTTAAATTTTCTGAATAAAAATATTTTCTCACAGTATCGGTATTTATATACGGATACGTATTTTGTAGTGTGTTTCGTATTTTCTTGATTTTCGTAATGCTTTAAAAATGTTTCCTAACTTATAGATTTTCTTCTTGGCCGGCATATCGCCAGTATACCGGAGTATACCGACGGCATACCGTCCATACAGATTTTCCACATTTTAGATATTTTCGATTTCAGATATTTTCATGAATAGTATTTTTGATATTTTCGTGAATAGTGTTTTGGATATTTTGATGAATAGTATTTAGATATTTTCGTGAATAGTGTAGATACACCCTATTACCCAATGGACATTTGGTTTTGTTTGAATGGTCATGATTGACTTAGATCTTCACATGGATCACGATCCGACGGCTAAGATTAATTCCCCCTTCTATATAAACCCTTTCACTTTCTCTCTCCTCTCTCTTTTCATTCTCTTCTCTCTCTTCATTTCTTCTTCCTTTCTCTTCCCTTGGAGCTTTGCTAGGAGCTTGGCCTTGAGGTCTAGAGTGTGGTTTCGTACCCCTCTTGGTGGTGGACTAGAAGATTAGGCTTGGAGCTTAACCTATGCAAGTGTATCTTGCTCAAAAGTGGCATGACCATACTTTATTTTTGTTTTCCATGGAAACTAGAGTTTTATTGGCCTATAATTTGCTTCTTTAAATTGTTAACATGTTTAGTATATAGCACTTTTGGTTTTGATCGACAGTATTGCGTAGATCTGAGTTTCTAG
Source organism: Iris pallida (assembly GCA_029216955.1). Classification (NCBI taxonomy): domain Eukaryota; kingdom Viridiplantae; phylum Streptophyta; class Magnoliopsida; order Asparagales; family Iridaceae; genus Iris; species Iris pallida. Next base: position 15,155,262 of record JANAVB010001800.1, read on the forward strand.
ATATGATTTTCGAGTATTTTGAGGTTTTGATCTATCAAATGTTTTGATTTATAAAAACTAATACTTCCATGTTGTTGGAAATTCAATTCTATTCAATTTTGACTTTTGAAAGTCCGAATTTCGATTTAAAACGAAGTTTTTATGGCCGAAACAAGTTTTAGCAAAAATCTGGATTTTGTTGCTGTTTGGAAAAACGGTATACCGCCGGTATGCCGTTTTTGGCACCAGAAACTTACTTTCTTTAGTCCGGTATACCGCCGGTATGCCGCAGTATACCGCCGGTATGCCGTTTTATGCTGTTTTAGGCTATTTTGCATTTTTTCATATATTTTAAGTACTGGAAAAATTCTGGAAAAATTGTATTTAAATACTATGTTAATTTAGCTAATTTATTATAATTTTTTCAGCATTTAATAAGTACTTTTGGTATTTTATAAAAATAGAAAAACAGAGCTCATTTTCAGGATACCTATGTTTGCTGATTTTTAATAAATGTTTATGAAGGTTTACAAATTCCAGAAAAATTAGTGTAAATTTCTATAATTAATAAGGATCATTTTGGTACTTTATTTCATGAAAAATTAAGCTTTTTGTCTATCTCAAAAATTGTTGGAACACAATGTTCATTTGATTTATTTAAATTACGATTTGCAACTTTTTGTGTTGTTTTGAGTTATTATAGTATTGGACCTCACCCCAAACTAGTGTAAAGACCCTAGAAAGTTAGTTTGGATATAGTGTCACCCCATATTGGACTTAGAATTGACCGGAGTTGACCAGTTGACCAAAGTCAACTATAAGTCAACCTCTGACCCAGTTTGTCTTAGTTTGTCCTAGTTGACCTAGACATTATAGTATGTCTTTTCACCCTGATTAGCTATTGTATTATCTCATCTTTAGGACTGTGGCTTCACTCCGAGCCTTGATTCATATTGATAGCAGGATCCCAGGCAAGTACATCTACAAACTCATTTACTGTCTTTTAATGCTAGAACATGTATTAACCGAGGTTGCAAGTTAAATCTTCACATGTTACATTAATTCAGTCCCTACCATACTTAGGACAGTTATCATATCTTCACATGCTTCTTACTGGTTCCCCGTACTGGTTTACTATGCTTATATCTGCCCGAGTATTCACATGTTTTACTGCTCTCAATACTTTCACCTGTTTTACTGCTATTAGTACCTACCGTGCTTTATACCGATCCCAGTATCTCTACATGTTGTACTTTCAGTTACTACCATGCTTAGAACAGTCTTGATGTATCTCTCACATAATTAGAATATGGGTTATGGGGAAACTGTTGGTAGAGTACGTGATCATGACCCCCCTATAGTAGCGAGCGAGGTCGCATTTTATATGCATACCTTGCCGTAGGCCTTTATCCCGCATTTCTGTACAGATGTACACCTATGCTTGTTGACTTGTACGTATGTACATTTTATTTACATGTGCCACAGTACATTGTACATCTATTGACCGATCACGTACCTACTACCGTTTTAAACATTATATATACATCTGTCTTTATGACATATGTATCCTTGCCATGATAGATTATGAGATATACCATGATTCCGGATATGTCATGTTCCCTGTGTTACTATGATATTGTGATCCCAGTTGTACCATGAGGCCATGTTTCTAGTATTTTCTGTTTTATAGATTTATCACACCATGTTTCTTATTGTACATCTCTTTCATTATATGTTCAGTACTTTAGTTGTAGAGGTTGTACTTGCTCCCGTCCTGACAGAATAACGTTGTAGGTTTACTTTCTGAGAAGAAAACGCTATGTGTTACATATTATGGTACTGCATTGAGGACCTGGCCTTAGCTCCAGAAGAGGCTCCAATGGAGAACCTTGCTTAGTTATCTTTCTTGTGTTTTGTGACTTAGACTTTATCTGTACTTATATTTGGATACTGGACTTTGTCTCCAGTTAGATACTTTGGAAGTGTATTATTAAGTATGTGCTTATGTTACCTTCGCTTATAGATGTTGTGTTGTACTGAACCTTAAATGTGATTTTAGAACTGTTAGCTGCTTAGATCCTTTATTGTTTATTCTAGAATAGCTTACTGCGCTTTAATCAAGCGTAGGCTGGACATGGCTCGGCCCGGCCCAACAATTTGGGTGTCGGGTCGTGACAACTGATTGTGGCTCATTGAGTGGTTTGGTATTATTGGTTTCACCAGCTAAGGACCTCAGGCAAGTGCATTTTCTGATTGCTTTCCGATTCATAGTAGTCTTTTCATTTCATGTCTATACATATATCTTGCTGCTTGTTGACACGCTCGTCACACGGAGTAGTCGGGAGGGGAAATATCTTAGTAGACATGTGGACTACCCAGAACTATCCTCCGTGTCTTTCGTGGAGAATAGCAGCTGCACACGACACGTGCAAGGTGCCTGATTTACCCCCTAGCCGTTCACATGTCGAAACAGATATTTCACACCACATAGGTAGATGTATTTTATTTATTTTTCCCTTTTTCTTCTCCAGCGTGCCATGTCATCAGTACTTTCCAGTTTTCATATCTCATATGTTATTTTCATGTCTTGTTATTTCTATTGTGTTTTCGCATTGCCGTCGGTTTGTGTACTTGTTCCATTCCTGACTGAAAACCAATATTTTTCAGGTTTAGTCGCGATCACTCTTAGCACTGGGAAGACATGGGTATGCTGAGGCCGACCTAGATAGTGAAACTAGTTGTCATTTTCATTAATTGTGAGGACTTTGTATTTTCCTTTAAATATAAATCTTTTAAATGTTGTAATAAATTTAGATATGTGAATGAGCAGCAAATGTTATATTTTGAGCATTTATTTCTTATGGGCTTGACAGCGTTCTACCGCCGACTCTGCGGCGTAGGCTGGCTTGGACACGTCTCGTATCCGGAAAAGCGGGTGCGAATCGTGACACCTCTATTAGCAGTTAGCCCTAACGCATGCGCACAGGTGATCAGTCATCACGCAAGTACCTCTACATGCTAATCATCTCATACATACCTCGTGGTACAACTGTGTCGAGGTTTATGCTATATACTACAAATGGTAGTCCCTTAACTCTAGGTCCATATGCAATTAAAGGATAATAAGTAAAGTAAAGCTAATATCACTGAGTAGGCAATAAATCAGGAACTGTAATAATGGTACAGCTACAAGAACTAGAAATAAGTAAACAATGATATGCAATAACAAAAATGCAGACTAAATATAAGCAGTAAATATGGCAAGGTATCTTGTCTGAGGTTGTGTGCAAAAGAGCGACGTCCAATAGCTCGAACCGTCAGAATAGTGAAGCGATGAAAGCCAAATCTCCCATACGTCCTCAGATGCTGAAATAAACACCACGAACGTGTTTGGAATATAAGATATGTCTAGGAAACGCTTGTCCAAAAGTCCAATACTGGAACAAGAGAATTTTAGGTCAGAATGATGTCCGCCGTTGGACCCGTTTTGCACCAAAATGCGTGCCAGTATATATGGTCTCTAAAGTCATCAAACTACATGTCTACAGGTCCGGTTTGAGGAGATGAATTCAACGGTATGTCCAAGTTTGGATTCCGATAAGCCATACACAAAATCGTCCGTTGGATCGGGTCGCGGGCCCGCCAAATAGGTGTTCCGGTCGACCTTCTCGGAATCAGACCAAACTTGGCATATATGACCAAAAAAATGATACGGTCCTACTGGTGCAAGTTTCATTTCAATTCGACGAACGTGCACAAAGTAATTGAGGAATTTGCAAATAGGCTGATACGGTGAATTTCGATGGATACGCATCAAATTCGTCGCGCACACGCAACCAATTTGAATTCCGTCAAAGTCCACACATCCATGAAGTCGATACGCACCTTTCGATGCTTTCGGTTCGCGACCATGTCGTCTGGTTTGGCGGGATGCACGTCGTATTTGAGGTTTTTCCTAAAATTTTACTATTTCAAAAACTATTTTTCTCGCAATTTCAACCAAATTTTTGACTAAGTTATAAACCAAAATAATCTAAACTAATTAGTGGGTTCTATTCCTGGTTATGTGGGCTATATACAGGAAAAAGAAAAACTGAGTTTGATTCTCCGATTTGGAAGAAAATTGCCTTCCAATCATCGGTTTCAGGACCGATTTTTGACCTCAAAATTTTGTGTTTTTCTCTTGATTTGGGTTTGATTTCTATTCGATTCAAAATCGGATTAATCTAAACTATTTGACAGGGTTTCAAGTTGGTTAGGTCGTCTAGAAGTAGGAATTCGTAGATCCAAATTGACCAAACGATGATGGAGAAAAACGGAGTGGTATATCGGTACCTGGTTACGTTGACGTTGTTATTGTGCCTGCTTCTTCGCGCATGTTCCGGCAATCATCGTTGACCTGTGGCTGCGTGCGACGGCTGAAGGGCCGACCACGGTCGCCTAGTTCTGGGGACAGGATAGGGGCGGCTACATTTGTTAGACATAGGGTTGTCGAGGTTTATTCCTCGTGAGTATTAATACTCACAGACCCTCGCTCGTTCGTTCGGGTCAGGAATATGGGGGAAGGGTCGCGGGCTATTGCGTTTAAGCTTCTCGCAAGATTTTCAATCCTTGCGAGAATTTGAGTTTTGTTTTTCATATAATTATATATATATATAGAATCCACATATATCCTATATACATGTATCATAGTATATATACATTTACAACTTAAAAAGATTTATAAAAAAATCTAAAAATCTGAATTGTGATTCTACAACAATATAAAAATATTGTCAAAATCAAGCCATGTACAAAAATATTGCTATTCATAATATTTTATTTTAAATCTAAAATACATATACTTTTATAGATATATTTATAGCATACATGTATATACATAAAAACCATAAATACAAGAAATAAACCCTAAAAATTTATCAAGTCAATATTTGCCATATACAGTTTTTTTTTATATATACATAAGGAAAATTGTATAGCTACTTATTAGCCTATTAAATAAATATAAAAATGTCATAATTATTAAAAACAAAAATATAATTAAATTTTTTTTAAAAATAGGGGGTTTACAGAGAGCTAGTATAATGCAAATATACATGATCACATCGTTAGCTGCAATGCGAATATAATACAATCATGTGAAAGGAATAAATTTTCAGAATATTAGGTTAAACAGGTGCATGTGACTAAACGTCCAAAAGACTCAAAATGCTATAGGAATGGTAAAGAAGAAACCCCCTCATTCCCCTCGGCGACATCTTGCGGGTGAAGTACATTAGATCTTCAGGCTCTTCTACTAGATCCGGCCAAACAAAACCATAGGGGTCAGGTCCATAATATAAAGTACCACTGTAACACCCCAGTCCCAAAATAATTAGGACTAAGTACGTCGACATGCCAGCTGCATGCATACAATGTATACTCCAATATATGGAACCATCGTACGAATACATAAGCTGTAAAATGCAGTAAACCAGGATACTAATCTCATCCACAAATAAAGAAGAAGACTTTATAATAAACTCAAGAATTATTATTTACAAATTGTTGGGCGGAGACAAATCCACTACCAACGAAAGAGAGAAATACAGGATAACAAAATTTTGTCGAGCGATACGAAGACGATCCAAGTGTAATCATCCTTGAAGAAAAAGTAGATCATGGCCTTGGCTAGAGCACCTGCGAAAACCACAGAAGACACACCTGGAGAATTTACCAGGTCCTCAGAGGAACGTAACAAGATACAATAAATAACATGCCACATAAATACTGAATATAAACTATGCCACAAATAAAGTAGGTGACAAGACATCAATAATGTAACCTAACCGTACTAAAGTGATCATGCAGTTGAGAAACAATCCTTCCGATGCATGAGTCCTGGCTGTAAATGGGATCGGCATAGTCCCCATATAGGGCACCAGGGGCCTACGTCCGTGTAACTCCTCTTCCCAAAATTTTAAAAATTTATTATTTATTTATTTCTAGTTTTAAATATTATTCCAAGTTAGAAGTATTTTTACTTTTATAATTGTATTGACGGAGGGATTCGTCAAACTATATTTATTTGATTTTATTTTTATAAAAAGATATATTTTAAACTATAAAGTTTCTATTATCAATTGTCCTCCATTTTATATTTAAAAAGAAAATTGTTTTTGAATAATCTTTGGTAACTCAATTCGAATTGCTATTATAATCAAGTGTATTTTTAACTTTAAAATATCTTAGTAATTATGATTCGTTGTTAAAAATGTTTTGTTGAGATTTGTATTTATTCATGAAGATATAATTTACATTATTTGATGCCATCAAGTATTATTTAATATGTCAATCAGTTATTTGATAATATTTAAATTTATTTAGATTATTTTTATAATCATCGATTATGCATCAAATTATTTCGATAATATGCAATCTTGTTTTAAACGTTTAGGGTGACTAGTTGTGAAACTAAGATTGAATTAATATATTTTAATATCTACTAGTAGTATTATACTTCCTATCCATACACATATTATCTCTCTATACTTATAAGCCAATCCCTTGCGTTTGGTACGCGGTATTTTTTTTTTATTCTCGGGAAAATTTAAGATGGGAATCTATTACCACGTTTGTTTGGCTTATAAAAAATTTATTCCCGGAAATTATAAATACCCGGGTAAATAGTTTACCCACAAAACATGGGAATTCTATCCCTTGAGAATAGGTGGGTATTTTTTTTTTTGCCCGGAAAAAAAAATTTGTCTAAATTTTTTTCTTCTTTTTTGATCAATTTTGATTAGTTTTGAACATTTTTTTTTCTTTTTTTGTCGTTTTTATCACTTTTTTGTCATTTTTTTTCGTTTTTATCCATTTTTTTCATTTTAAGCAATTTTTTGTCGTTTTTTACCCATTTTTTTGTCTTTTTTTGTCACTTTTTGATTATTTTTTGTCGTTTTTATCGCTTTTTTGTCATTTTTTTTTCGTTTTAAGCAATTTTTTGTCGTTTTTTTACCCATTTTGTCTTTTTTGTCACTTTTTGATTATTTTTTGTCGTTTTTATTGCTTTTTTGTCGTTTTTTTCGTTTTAAGCAATTTTTTGTCGTTTTTACCCATTTTTTGTCTTTTTTTGTCATTTTTTGATTATTTTTTGTCTTTTTCATCGCTTTTTTGTCATTTTTTGTCGTTTTAAGCAATTTTTTGTCGTTTTTATCCATTTTTTGTCTTTTTGTCACTTTTTGATTATTTTTTGTCGTTTTTATCCAATTTGTCCTTTTTGTCGTTTTTTTTGTCAATTTTTGTCGTTTTAAGCGATTTTTTGTCATATTTGTAGTTTTTTTTTGTTGTTTTTACCGATTTTTAGTCGTTTTTTTGCTTTTTGGTCATTTTTACTAATTTTATGTCGTTTTTTATCATTTTTGTCGCTTTTACCGTTTTTTTTGTTGTTTTTGTCGTTTTTTGGTTATTTTTTGTTGTTTTAACCGATTTTGTGTGCTTTTTTTGTCGTTTTTATCGATTATTTTTCATTTTTTTGTTATTTTTTGTCGTTTTAACCGATTTTTTTGTTATTTTTAACCGATTTTTTGTCATTTTAACCGATTTTTTTTTCGTTTTAACCGATTTTTTTTGTTTTTTGTCCTTTTTGTCGCATTTTGGTTTTTTTTTTGTCGTTTTTACCGATTTTATGTTGTTTTTGTCGTGTTTTGGTTATTTTTGTCGTTTTTACCCTTTTTTTTGTTATTTTTTGTCGTTTATACATTTTTTTGTCCCTTTTTGGTCATTTTTGTCGTTTTAACCGATTTTTTCGTCGTTTTTTATCGTTTTTGTCGTTTTTTGTTATTTTGTCGTTTTTACCGAATTTTTGTCGTTTTTACTATTTTTTTCGTTTTTACCGATTTTTTGTCCTTTTTACAGGTTTTTTATATTTGTTCATTTTTTTTCGTTATTATTATTTTTTATTTTTTTTCCCGGGAATATTTATATTGTCACCAAACATGGAAATGTAATTTTCTCGAAAATTTAATTCCTTGAAATTTGATTCCCGAGAATATAGAATTCCCGGCTATACAGTATTTCGCATACCAAACGCCCCTTTTTATTCCCTTTCATCGCAGGAGACCGGTATCACTACTAGGAGATAAAATTACTCTCCTCCAACTGTCCCCTTTCTCATATACCCATAGTGACTACAACTAGAGCAACCAAAACTTAACCTTATCTATGTAAATTCTCTGTTCTTATCCCTACACCATGTAGAAAGAGAGCCCTCATCACCATCACCATTGCCAAAAAAACCATACCCATCCCCGTCTCCATAGCCCACACCACCACCGGATCTGGGATCCCACCGCCATCGACTGCACCTCGACCCCTCGTCGTCGACTCCGCCTTAAGCGTTGGGGCAGCACCTCCAACTGCCTGCGGTGTGCAATACCCCAACCGAGCCGGCACATCTCGGCGAGCCACCGCATGGTGGTGCTGCGGGATCCCGCAGACCCGCTCGAACCTAAGCGCCACAGCAGGTCATCCGAGCTCTTCCCCATGCGAGCCGGTCTCCGTTGTTGCCACGTACAACTCAGCCGCACCACTCCGGAGCCACTTGCCGAGAGCGCGGTGAGCCTCCTCACTCTTCCCCCTCTCAATCACCACTCAACTCTCGGCGGGCCCCGTACGTCCGACCCGTGCCGTCGCTGATCGTCGCAGCGCCACCTCTAGCGCCAGCGGTCATCCTTCGAGCATCTAGCTCCTTCAACACCGCTGCCACCAGCGGAGATCCTCGTCGGTCGGGTTCCCGCGAGCTTTCCATCTCCGCTTGCACCGTTCCGACGGACCAACCATCACTCAATAGACCCTTTCGACACCACGATATCTCCCTCGACCGCCAATCAGACCCGGCGCCATCGAACCCCGCGTGCGCGAGCAGCACTGACTCATCCTCTGCGCCCGTGACCGGGCAGTCGGCCCTGCGAGCAACCGTGCTCCCCGGTGCCGCCTTCATCCAGCGTCTCCGACGCGCTGGCGGAGCTCAGATCCGCGCCTGGCGTCTCCGGCGCGCTGGCGGAGCTCAGATCCGCGCCTGGCGTCTCTGGTGAGCCGTCGTTCCTAGGCTGCGCCGGAGAGAGAGCTCTCCCCTCCCTCGTATGGTAATCCTCTCGCCCACTTTCCTTCTACTGCAATTAAACCCCATTCTGTCTTCCTTTTCTTATGAAAAGCTAACAGAGAACAACAACACATGTGAACGTGGGAATAAAGTGAGCCGTCATTTATTTTATTAATAATAATAATAGTGATTATTAGTAGTATTAGTATGATTGTAGTTTATTTATTTAATGGTAAAGAAAACAACAACACAGGTACTATTGTATCATGGCTAGGGCTGACGATTTTGCCCTGGTGCCCTCTATCCGAGCCGGGTACCCTGCACCCTCAGGTGCCCACGGGTACCCTCTATCCTAGGAGGGCAAGCTCTACCCTTACCCTCTTGGAATTAGGGTAGGGTAAGGGTTTTATCTTGTTACCCTAGTGCACTTACCCCGGGTACCCGCCCTACCCTACCCTGAATCACTACCCTACCCACTATCCTTAACCCTCTCAAACCCTCGACCCTACCCCTCTCCCAAACCTGATTACCCACACTCCCACTGCCATAGTATTACTACTACATACTTGTAGTTTTTTGTAATTAGTTAGTACTTAGGATTAGGAGAACTACATGGTGCTTGATCCTAAGGAGTCAGGTCTAGCCCTGTGAAACCCAGTTCTCCGTAGATTAATTTACTAGAATTTTTGGTGTAATTAAATAAAATATTTTCAAATTATTATTATAATATTACTATTAAATATTTTATGATGGAAATGATTTCGAAATTATAATCAACATGGACTTTTGGTTTTTTTCGACCCAGATCCGAGTCCGAGCCCAAACCCAGGCCTGAGCCCAACTCTTCTCTTTCCCAATTCTTTTCTAGTCTGGATATTTGACGTGGTTAAATAATAATAATAAAAAAATTATTTGGGCTGGTCCCGAAGGACCAGCAGTGGTGTGGACTCTTTCTCCTACACTTCCTATTCTCCCTCCCCACTCCCCTCTCTACTACGTGCATCACCCCACTTCCCCATTCATCTCCTTACCACCAGATCAACCCCAACCACTCCTAAATAACTTCTTCCCACTCTTTCACGAAGTCACAGAAGACAAACTCTTTTTTTCATCTCCCTTTCTCTGCAAACTCTATACCATTCACCTAACCCCTACTCCTCAAACCCCAAACCCTTCTCCATTTTCCCCCTCACCCGACCACTCTCCTCCCGAGCTCCCCTCCGGCCGCGCCCCACCGCGCGACCCGCGGCCGACCACCTCCCGCGCGCGGCGCTGCCCGCCGCCCGCAGCCTCGACCCGAGGCGCGACCCCCTGCGTCGCCGACCGGCGCCGTCCAGCCGCCCCGCTCCTCGCGTGAGCGCCACCCTCGGTGTGCAACCCTGGCCGAGCAGATCGCCGGCTTCCCGAGCCCTCTCGCGTGGACCCGCGAGCCCACCGACCTTCCGGCGAAACCCTTCCGAGCCCGCGCCCCTCGGCCGGACTTCCCCGTGGCCGGCGGCTTCCTCCGCCCGCGGCCAGAATCCCGACCCCCCTTCTGCGCGGTTCCCCGCCGCGTCAGCGACCTCCTCGGCCGACAGCACCCGTGCCGTCGGTGCCTCGCTACTGTCCAGCGCCTTTCCCTCGGTTCCTTGCTGTCCCCGCCGGCGTTTCCCGCTGTCCGCGGACTCTCCCGCTGATCGGGAACTTCGACCTGCTGCCGACTTAGTTTCAGATATTTTTCCCGAGTTTTTCCCGCGGCTCCCCGCCAACGGAATCTGGTAATTTCTGAATAATCAGAGTAGTTCGTCCCTCCCGTGAGTCGATGATGATAGATCGGTCCCCCGGTTCCCTCTTGGGAATCCGGTTAGCTGCGTTATATATTTTTGTTTAGCTGCGTTAGCTTGATTTCCTGTGTTTTACTTGCTGGGTTGGCGTGAATTGGTTGGTATTGGATTCCCGGATATTTCAGGAATTATTTCTGTGGTGTTGGAATTATTTTGGTGGATATTTCTGTGGACTATTTTGGTTGGAAATGGGTTTTCCCTGGTTTGGGACATTTTGCAGGTGTTTGTTGGCGCGCTTCCCAGTTTTGGGTTTGTCCCGGAATAGAGGAAGTGCTGCCCAAATTTTTACAAAATTATAGTTTTAATTGATTTCAAAACTGGCTTTCGAAAATGATTTCTAAAACCGATTTTCGGGCGACGACCGTACCGGTCTGTGGGCCCCGGCGAAATGCAAACGCACCGGTCCGACCGGACGTTGAGGCATAAGCCGAATTTTGAGGAAATGGACCGAGTCTGAGACTCCTAGTTTTCTTTTAATTATTTTATTTAGGTTATTTATATTAGATATTTAATTCCTGCACTTTAATTATTTAATTTCAGTCATTTTCTCCTATTTAATGTAAAAGAAAATTGTACCGGACATAAGCCCACCCTAGGACCAGTAGCTGTGCCCATGTATTTGTGTAGCGTAGTTATTTTCTTTTCTTTTTCTGGTGGATGTGATTTGGGTGGATTTTGGATTGATTGCATATTCGTAGTTTAGGACGTAATTTACGGTTTAATTACGAAGTTAGCTAAAATGAATAAAATAATGTTAATTCACAGATTATCACTAAAAAGAAATTGTATTTTAATATTACAAAACACAAAGTTTTCCAAATCATAATTGATTCTCGCGATTTTCCAAATTGTACTTGATTTTCGGGATTTTCCAAATAAACCAATTAACCGGCCTAACCAACGCACGTAGTTGCGACGTAGCCGTTAGCTGTAATAAATACAACTTAAAACCTGACTAGGACTTACTACTAGAGATTGCAACTAGCACATTTAGTCTGGTTATTCAGGAATCTAAGTCGAGTTCTCAACTGTAGGAACTCGAAATTACAACTGACGTTCCTCCTCGGTACCGACTCGTCCTTCCAGTCAATCTAATACAAGGCAAGTTACGATTTGTGTATTCCTGTATTTTATTTAGTAAAGTTAAGATGCATGTTAAACCACACTGCTGGCACGGAACTTTACCGACTGTTACTGTTACTGAATCTGGGACTGGGGGAATACTGTAAACGTTTATGACCAAAGCCCCTACTGAACTGACTGTGTTAGCTTACCCCTCTCACACACGGGGATAAGCCATATCGTATCGCTAGGATACTACTGATCAACCCAAGCCGGTCATGGACGTTTGCATATTCAAATCACACAGAACTGTTTTAACTGCTGAAAATCATTATTTCAAACTGTTTACCCTGCACTTTTCAATTACTATTTAAACTATGAGATGCATATTTCGTTCTTGCTCCCTCCTGACTGGAGACAACATTTTAGGTAACACTGAGGATGACGAGCTATTCTTTAATAGCTATTTTGACTCGGTTCTCTTCCCTGCGACGGTGCCGGAGCCTTCTCCGGGGGACGCTGAACCTGGAACAACTGAACCAGATGCTTAGATAGTTTCCCCTTTCTGCATTTTTTTTATGTTTTGGAGTTTATAGTTTTACTTTCAGCATTTTTCCTTCCGGTTGTATTTCTGAATATTTTTTTATCAAATAAAGTTTCAATTCCGAATAGAACAGTTGTGACAAATGTATCTGTGTTGTTGTATGGTTACCTGCTACTGAACAGCTTACTGCCGCCGTCTCAACAACGGTGCAGGCTGGGCATGATCCGACTAGACCCAAATAGTTGGGATCGGGTCGTGACATGTTTTCAGTGGTGGCCCATGCAGGTCGAACAACAACAACTTAGGAAAACCTAGCTAGAAGCAATTAGAACACTAGAACATCAATTTGTCACGACATAGGACCGAAATATTTTATTATTAAATATTTTTGGTTGATTATAGACTGGTAGGCTACCTTGCTTATGAGTGCGTCCTAAACCTTCCTAAGAATGACCATTGACCAAATCCTGTTGGCGATGAGGTGTTATCTCCGGATCATACCCCATCCCCTCAACCAAGCCCAGGGTCTTTCCCCTCGCGGCTGTTTGACCGTCCGCATAATGCATCCAGTGAAGTTTTTCATACACTGGCGAATCCTACCTCATCTCAACTGAATTTCAATTCCCTGGTGGATTATTCATTTTGTTGCTCCACCAGTACCAGCAATCATCTTCCAAATGTTTGCCCTATTCCAAGAAATCCTGGAGTTCCAGAAAGCTCAAGATGAAGCCCAGCAGGAACGGAAGAATATCACGAGAGAAGACATGAAGAACGTCATGATGTAGCCTTAGTTATCCCCAACCAGTTAGAGCAGAACTTTTGTCCTAGGAAGGATACTCTTGAATCTAGAAGATATTTGGGTCCATCAAGTACTCTACTTTCCGGCAGCCTTGTCGTAAGAAGCTATGGGCTTGTAACTAATGCAAGAGGCCTGGTCATCAGGCCGTTAGTTGCCGCAAGAGATTGGGACAATGTTTGACATGTGGATCTGCTGAACATCGGGTAAAGGACTGCCCCTTATCTTTCTATCAAACCAGATCTCCTCACCCAGCAACACCTGTTAGGCCACAACCTAGGGACCCTCTTTCTATCCAGCAGACCCTGGCCCTTACAATAAGGCATGATGCATACTCGAGGTTCATAGAAAAGGAAGCAATTGGAGACTGCTCGTGCAAGAGCCAGAACCATGAGGAATAGTACCTAGAACCACTAAATAGCATCATCTTTTAGAAGTTGTAACAGGATGTCCTTAGATCAAACGTAAGAGTTTTGCTGTAACTCTCCACATGAATAGAAGTTTTTAGTTACACCTTTAGGGCAGATGTTTCCCCTGATAGTCTCCCTGGATTATCCCAGATCTAGACATAGGATTCACCCTGACCTAGTCCCCGGCTCTTTCCCTAAATTCTAAAGGATGTTACGGAGTCAACCCGAAGGTGGCCAAGAAGATGAAGGGCCAGATCAATGAAGTCTCTAGGATTTATTCAGAGTGGAACCTTACCTTAGGGTGTACCTATCTTGATGGTGCTCCATAAGGATGGAGCAACGGATGTGCATCGATTACCAGACATTAAGGACAATGCTCTCTGCCCGGATCGAGGATCTGTTTGATCTGTTTGTGTGGAGTCAGGATGTTTTGAAGTTTGACTTAAGATCTGACCACCATCAAATCAAGTCAGGAAATAGGACATTTCCAAGACGGCGTTCAAACACCAAGTATGGGTAGTTTTCTTTGGTCAGGACGTTAGACTGACAAATGCTCCTGCTGTGTTCATGAATTTCATGAACAGAGATTTTCATGAGTATTTGAATCAGTTTATCTTCTCCATAGATAACATCCTGATATATTTGAAGACTGAAGAAGAGCATAAAGAACACCTGAGGAAGTTTTGGAAACTTTGAGGAAAAGAAATTCTATGGTAAGTTATCTGAACGTGGATTTTTGACAAGGTGGACTTTTGGCCATGTGGTCAAGAGAAGAAAATTTCGATGGAAGATAGCTGTTGTTGAAGAGTGATATACCCCAAGTTCAATTCGGAAGATTTTGAATTTGGCTGGCTACTATCAGAAGTTCGTGAAGGATTTCGTCAAGATTGCTGAACCAATGACGAAGCTCACTTGGAAGAATGAAGAGTTCATCTGAACGAAAAGTTTGCCAGACGGCATTGAGGAGTTGAAGAAGAGACTTACCACTATACCAATCCTTGTGCTACCCGCAGGAACCGGTGGGTTCTCAATTTACAGTAATGCCTCTGGAAATAGACTGGGTTGCGTTCTTCAACAACATGGGAAAGTAATTGCTTACACATGTAGGCAACTACAGACTCATGAGAAGGATCGTCCCATGTCTAATTTGAATTGCTGCAATTATCTTTACTCTGAAGCTATGGAAGCAAGTTTTTTTATGGAAAGGGAGTGAAAATTTATACGGACTACAGAAGTCTAAAATATGTCGTCACTCAGAAAGGGCTAAATGTTAGACTAGGAAGCTGGCTGAAGCAGATGAAGAATTTCGACATCAACCTGCAGTACCATTCAGGTAAGGCTAATGTGGTTGCTGATGCACTTGGTCGATACTGATGGCGAAGTTCTTAACCAAGGACTAGCACCTGCTAGAAGACATCGAGAAGTTTGGACTGGAGGTTATACTACCTGGAGATAGAAGGACGGAGCTGGATGCTGATTCAGTATTGATGAAGTTCGAGGCTGAGGAATAAAAATCAAGAGAGCGTAGTTTCAAAACGAGGCACTTTGCAGGCTTAGAGCTCAAGTGTTGGCAGGAACACCTGAGGGTTTCTAAATTAATCAGCATTGGAACTCTGAAGAATGGTGCGAGACTTTGCGTATCGGCTGACAAACGGAGGAACGAGTTGATAAAAGAAATGCACCAGTCGCAGTATTCCGTAAATTCAGGAGATAATAAGATGTATCGGAATATGCCTCCATTGATTGGTGTTATGGAATAAAGAAGGACAATTCCAGGTATGGAATTAGATATGAATTTATCAACATGAGGAATTTAGCAAGAGAACAACAAGTTTGTTGGAGCCGCTGGACAATTCGGAGTGGAAGTAGAAGCATATAACAATGAACTTTGAGTAAGGATTGCCTTGTTCTTAAGGAGGGAAGGGTACCAATTGGATTATAATAAACCGACTGATTAAGTCAGCACACTTTAATTTCCTTCAAGTTGGTTTATCCACTAAGTAGTGGGCAGCATTGTACGGGAAGCACATCTACCGGATTCATGGAGTACCGCGGGACAAGCAATCAGAGAGGTCAATCCAGACGCTTGAAGATGTTTGAGATGTTGCGTCTCGAAATTGTTAGGTCTTGGGAAGACCAAATTGCATTTGGTGAAGTTTCTCCTACCAGAGGAACAATCAGTTTTGACGGACCCAGAAATTGAGGCCAGATACATCAGGCAATTTGAAGTTTAAGACGTGTTGGAAGTAGCGTACCAGTTAGCTCTACCAGCTAATCTTGAGAGTGTGCAACGTCTTCTACGTCACAGCTCATATGCTACATCTCGGATCCGAGTCACGTTTTGAATAATTCGGAGCTGAAGATTGGACTTAACCTTTCAGTGCCAGAGAAACCAGTTGCAAGCCTAGTCAGAGGTAAGAAGAAGATCAGAGTTTGAGCCATCATTTAAATTCTTATTCCTTATCTTTTCTTTTTCCCGTTCTAAATTTGACTAATGCTGCTAAGTTAGCCTAGTTTTGCAAGCTATCTCTTTAAATCTAGCTTGATCATGACGATATTTTATTGGGTGCACCCACTAATATATTGTCTAATCAGGACCGGTGCATGATGGTCTGATCAACCTCGTGTACTTTGGTTCGCTTTGGTATTTTTCTGCGTGGATGATATCATAAAAGAAACTTATCCCTAAACCGTCTCATCCACGACTGCCTTGGAAATCCTTATGGTTGGACCTGAGTCACGGGCGCAGTACCCGTACATGTTTGTCTTTCCTACCTTTAATTTCGAGGACGAAATTTTCTAAGGAGGGAAGATTGTGAAACCCAGTTCTCCGTAGATTAATTTACTAGAATTTTTGGTGTAATTAAATAAAATATTTTCAAATTATTATTATAATATTACTATTAAATATTTTATGATGGAAATGATTTCGAAATTATAATCAACATGGACTTTTGGTTTTTTTCGACCCAGACCCGAGTCCGAGCCCAAACCCAGGCCTGAGCCCAACTCTTCTCTTTCCCAATTCTTTTCTAGTCTGGATATTTGACGTGGTTAAATAATAATATAAAAAAAATTATTTGGGCTGGTCCCGAAGGACCAGCAGTGGTGTGGACTCTTTCTCCTACACTTCCTATTCTCCCTCCCCACTCCCCTCTCTACTACGTGCATCACCCCACTTCCCCATTCATCTCCTTACCACCAGATCAACCCCAACCACTCCTAAATAACTTCTTCCCACTCTTTCACGAAGTCACAGAAGACAAACTCTTTTTTTCATCTCCCTTTCTCTGCAAACTCTATACCATTCACCTAACCCCTACTCCTCAAACCCCAAACCCTTCTCCATTTTCCCCCTCACCCGACCACTCTCCTCCCGAGCTCCCCTCCGGCCGCGCCCCACCGCGCGACCCGCGGCCGACAACCTCCCGCGCACGGCGCTGCCCGCCGCCCGCAGCCTCGACCCGAGGCGCGACCCCCTGCGTCGCCGACCGGCGCCGTCCAGCCGCCCCGCTCCTCGCGTGAGCGCCACCCTCGGTGTGCAACCCTGGCCGAGCAGATCGTCGGCTTCCCGAGCCCTCTCGCGTGGACCCGCGAGCCCACCGACCTTCCGGCGAAACCCTTCCGAGCCCGCGCCCCTCGGCCGGACTTCCCCGTGGCCGGCGGCTTCCTCCGCCCGCGGCCAGAATCCCGACCCCCCTTCTGCGCGGTTCCCCGCCGCGTCAGCGACCTCCTCGGCCGACAGCACCCGTTCCGTCGGTGCCTCGCTACTGTCCAGCGCCTTTCCCTCGGTTCCTTGCTGTCCCCGCCGGCGTTTCCCGCTGTCCGCGGACTCTCCCGCTGATCGGGAACTTCGACCTGCTGCCGACTTAGTTTCAGATATTTTTCCCGAGTTTTTCCCGCGGCTCCCCGCCAACGGAATCTGGTAATTTCTGAATAATCAGAGTAGTTCGTCCCTCCCGTGAGTCGATGATGATAGATCGGTCCCCCGGTTCCCTCTTGGGAATCCGGTTAGCTGCATTATATATTTTTGTTTAGCTGCGTTAGCTTGATTTCCTGTGTTTTACTTGCTGGGTTGGCGTGAATTGGTTGGTATTGGATTCCCGGATATTTCAGGAATTATTTCTGTGGTGTTGGAATTATTTTGGTGGATATTTCTGTGGACTATTTTGGTTGGAAATGGGTTTTCCCTGGTTTGGGACATTTTGCAGGTGTTTGTTGGCGCGCTTCCCAGTTTTGGGTTTGTCCCGGAATAGAGGAAGTGCTGCCCAAATTTTTACAAAATTATAGTTTTAATTGATTTCAAAATTGGCTTTCGAAAATGATTTCTAAAACCGATTTTCGGGCGACGACCGTACCGGTCTGTGGGCCCCGGCGAAATGCAAACGCACCGGTCCGACCGGACGTTGAGGCATAAGCCGAATTTTGAGGAAATGGACCGAGTCTGAGACTCCTAGTTTTCTTTTAATTATTTTATTTAGGTTATTTATATTAGATATTTAATTCCTGCACTTTAATTATTTAATTTCAGTCATTTTCTCCTATTTAATGTAAAAGAAAATTGTACCGGACATAAGCCCACCCTAGGACCAGTAGCTGTGCCCATGTATTTGTGTAGCGTAGTTATTTTCTTTTCTTTTTCTGGTGGATGTGATTTGGGTGGATTTTGGATTGATTGCATATTCGTAGTTTAGGACGTAATTTACGGTTTAATTACGAAGTTAGCTAAAATGAATAAAATAATGTTAATTCACAGATTATCACTAAAAAGAAATTGTATTTTAATATTACAAAACACAAAGTTTTCCAAATCATAATTGATTCTCGCGATTTTCCAAATTGTACTTGATTTTCGGGATTTTCCAAATAAACCAATTAACCGGCCTAACCAACGCACGTAGTTGCGACGTAGCCGTTAGCTGTAATAAATACAACTTAAAACCTGACTAGGACTTACTACTAGAGATTGCAACTAGCACATTTAGTCTGGTTATTCAGGAATCTAAGTCGAGTTCTCAACTGTAGGAACTCGAAGTTACAACTGACGTTCCTCCTCGGTACCGACTCGTCCTTCCAGTCAATCTAATACAAGGCAAGTTACGATTTGTGTATTCCTGTATTTTATTTAGTAAAGTTAAGATGCATGTTAAACCACACTGCTGGCACGGAACTTTACCGACTGTTACTGTTACTGAATCTGGGACTGGGGGAATACTGTAAACGTTTATGACCAAAGCCCCTACTGAACTGACTGTGTTAGCTTACCCCTCTCACACACGGGGATAAGCCATATCGTATCGCTAGGATACTACTGATCAACCCAAGCCGGTCATGTACGTTTGCATATTCAAATCACACAGAACTGTTTTAACTGCTGAAAATCATTATTTCAAACTGTTTACCCTGCACTTTTCAATTACTATTTAAACTATGAGATGCATATTTCGTTCTTGCTCCCTCCTGACTGGAGACAACATTTTAGGTAACACTGAGGATGACGAGCTATTCTTTAATAGCTATTTTGACTCGGTTCTCTTCCCTGCGACGGTGCCGGAGCCTTCTCCGGGGGACGCTGAACCTGGAACAACTGAACCAGATGCTTAGATAGTTTCCCCTTTCTGCATTTTTTTTATGTTTTGGAGTTTATAGTTTTACTTTCAGCATTTTCCCTTCCGGTTGTATTTCTGAATATTTTTTATCAAATAAAGTTTCAATTCCGAATAGAACAGTTGTGACAAATGTATCTGTGTTGTTGTATGGTTACCTGCTACTGAACAGCTTACTGCCGCCGTCTCAACAACGGTGCAGGCTGGGCATGATCCGACTAGACCCAAATAGTTGGGATCGGGTCGTGACAAGCCCCCTCCTTGGGTATGTATGCAGCTCAGGTTCCACTATATAACTGGGTTCAGCGCCTTTAGTAAAAAAAAATATTTCCCCTGTTATTTCTTATTAAGTTGTTATGATTTTTGAATGTTGTAAAAATCTTAAGTATCAAGGTGTTTACTAGCAAAAAAAATGATTTTCAAAGTAAAAAAAAATGAAATGGCAAGGGTGATACCCTTACCCTCCCTACCCTGACCCTCAGCTACCCTGTGAGGGTGAAGGGCAAGGACGGGTAATGGGTATTGATTTTTTGGAAGAGGGCTACCCTACCCTACCCTCATGACTCCCCTAGGGTATTAAAAAAATGTTAATATCCTACCCTGCCCTGCCCTCTTCCTGCCCTTACCCTACCCTACCCTACCCTACCCATCGCCACCCCTAATCATGGCGAGCTTTTAATAGGTTTTTTCTAAGGACACCACCATATTTTCTAGGGGGCAGCCCTTACTTGGGGGTAGCCCAAGCAGGTGGAGAAATTGTTAGGGGGCACCCAAAATTTACTTGGGGACCGCTCAACCCCACAAACCCTAATTTCTTCCCTCCTCCTCCTTCCTCCGGCGGCGGCGGCGCCACCACCACTACCAGCATGGGAAGGAGTCGGTCATGGCGATAATTAGGACTTCCCGTCCTTCGTTCCGGAGCCCCAACGACAAGGTCGCGTTCGCCATCCACGTCGCGTTCATGGCCGCCGGCGACCAACACCGACGAGGAGGAGGAGAGGCGGCTGTGGGAGGAGGCAGCTCGGCTCGGGGAGCTGGCGCGGGAGCTGTAGGAGTCGGCGTCGGCGCTCCTCGTTTCCTTAGCAACCAGGTGAGGATTGAGGATGATTTTCTTCCATCTCCGAGGAGGACTGCCACCTTGTTGGCAGTCCTAACGTATGTTAGGACTGCCAACTTGCTGGCAGTCCTAGGACTGGCTTGGGCTGCCCCCAAATAAAAAATTGATGGCAAACTTGTAATTTTTTTTAAACATTTTTGGGCTGCCCCCAAATAAAAAGTGTGGTGCCCTTAGAAAAAATCTTTTAATATTATTACGCTTCTTCCAAATCGGGGCAGGCATGCACAGTATCAATACGTTATAGCAGTAAATATGGGGATAAAGTATTTTGGACTTGTAAGGTTTTTATGCACGGATTTATAAATGATTTCAAAAGCTAGGTTTTATTCAAATGAACTAGGTTTCATATATTAAAGTCATTTTGAATTAGTATGTATATAAATAATTACAGACTTTTGTATACTGGATTTTATATATTTATAAAGACAGAGTATATACGTCTATGTGTACAAGTATTGGTTGTGATATTATTTTCAATGTTATCGTTATTAGAATTATTATTAACATAGAAATTTATTACTTTTGATAGGATTAGAGTCTTAATTATATTTTAGTTGGTTTGGATTTTGAAGGTTTTAACAATCTGTTAAATAGGGATAATAATTTCTTGACTTTCACCTATAATTAACTTGTGAAGTTAAATGATTATATAATAGTATTAGTCTATTAGATATAGATTTGAGCCTAAATTATGTTTGACAAAAATTATAGTA
Source organism: Iris pallida (assembly GCA_029216955.1). NCBI lineage: Eukaryota > Viridiplantae > Streptophyta > Magnoliopsida > Asparagales > Iridaceae > Iris > Iris pallida. Next base: position 15,176,394 of record JANAVB010001800.1, read on the forward strand.
TCGTGCTTGGGCCTATATCCAATTTTCCAAAATAGATTACTATATTATTTTGATGGTTTGGTAAATATTGTTTTGACCTAAAAACTATTGTTGTAATATTTTCTAAATAAACTTCCTAAGTATGCATCAAATATATTTTATAAATATGAATGATTTTGTGGACCTATATAATCTATATATTTTCTAAGTTGTAACTATATAGCAAGTATTTCTAAATATATATGAATATTTTGTAAAATAAGTTTTATATATTTAGTTACGTAAATTCTTGCGAATATAAATTCTTGGCCATGGCTAATTGAACTTCCTATTTCTTTGACGAACTTGGACTCCTTCATACAACTCTAGCCATCCGGACTATTCTGGACCATCATGGACCCAATGAGATTATCGGTTTCACCAGCACAAGACCTCAGGCGAGTACATCTCTGATAGTTTTCGTATTTGATTATCTCTATACTTCTTGTATTTAATATTGTTTTACATTGATATCATGTTGATTCTTGACACGCTTGTCACACGAGATAGTAGTTATGGATTCTTGCATTTTGTTCGTGACCAATATATTTTCATGTTCGTGACCTGTCTGAATCCATGGGTACTGGCCGGGCGGGGAAGTACATTAGTAGACATGTAAACATACCCAGAAATATTCCCAAAATGTCTATTCTTGCCTGATAGCAGTCGCACAACTCACGTGTAGGGTGCCGGATTTACCCCTTAGCCGTTTACATGTCGAAAGTGTATTTTAAATCACTTGTTAGATATAGTCTTGCTGCATTACAGTTTCTTATCATTGCTTGTCTTGTGTACCATGTCTTCCTGCTTTTACTCGCATGATTCCTACCATGATTTTTGTTTATCCCTTATCATGTATCTCAGTATTTATTACTGTTTTATGGATTCCGTCATTTATTGATTCTATTGTGAGATTGTACTCGTTTCATTCCTGATTGGAAACCAACATTTTTCAGGTTAGCTGTGGCTTTACTTAGCTTGGGAGATACGGGTGTACTTGCACACAGAAACCTAGAAATTAGATAGTACTGATATCATTTTCATTAATTGTAAGAACCTTGTATTTCCTTTAAATATAAATGTTGTAAATGTTGTAAATAAATTTAGGAATGTGGATGAGCAATAAAGTTTAATTTGAGCATTTATTTCTAGCGGGCTTGACAGCGTTCTACCGTCGACTCTGCGGCGTAGGCTGGCTTGGACACGTCTCGTATCCGAAAAATCGGGTGCGGGTCGTGACAGTCCGTAACGTCCGAAGATCGTCAGAGGGCATCATGTGCAAGGGGCTACGTCCATAACGTTCTGGAAAACGTCAGAGGGCACCTGGTGTCTCGACCCGCACCCAGTGAAAGGGTACGAGAAGTAACGAACGCCCAGCCTACGCCGCAGTGTCGGCGGTAGAACGCTGTCCTGAGTCACAGTATCTAACACAGTCTAAAATAAACTCCGAATGGAGAGTAATAATAAGTAACTCAATCACAATACTAAGATGGAATAGAAGAAAGAATCTCAAGAGAGTCACAGATAAAAGTCTAGGTGTAAACCACCAGAATAAATCCCAAGTACAAAAGTACAACTCATAAAGTCTCAAACATAAATACAAATAAAATACTAAGTCTCAGCTAGACTATAGGCAAGTCCTCAGCGACTGTGGGATCCTCCTGAGGGTCCACGTCGCCAGTGTCATCTAAGCCAATGCCATAATAGGTAGGACAGTACTCCTCATCAATACCTGTAAAATTTTCAACATGCCCAGTCAGGACGGAACGAGCACATATCTCTCACAACAGTTCATAGCAGGAATGGACATATAAAGCAAGCTATAGAAAACTATACATGAATCGCTGTAAAGGAAACCAACAAGAGAGAGAGAGAGAGACTATAAAATGAGATATAATATGACAATAGAGAAATATAACCTTCTACGTGAATCAGAGCATGAATTGGTTATCTAAACGGTCTGGGTTGCACATGGATACAGCTATGGAGTGCACATGGATACCTACTGAGGATAATGATCTCATAACCAACTACACTCTCCCTGCCCCCAATCAATACACAAGGATCAATACATGTTATGTTATTGCACATGGATATCAACTACTGTATACATGGAGCTCATATGGTCATGAGTGTACATGAATAACATATGAGTGCACATGGATAAATATGAATACATGGAGTACATGATGGCCATGATAAAGTACATGAACATGATATACTCGATGTATCCGAGGGAATAACATCGCATGAAAAGATCCAGAGGGTACTAATCCGTGTGAACATCGTGTCAGCATCAAATATACTAGTCTATAACAAGAGAACATATCCAAAGAAGTATGAAAAGATCAGAGAATGTACTCGCCTGGCAAATCGAACTGCTGATAATGAGGTGTAACTAAACTGGTGCAATGTAAACCTATTTAAAATACACACAGGTCACAACCAAGTCTACAATATCAAGAGAAATAGCTACAATGTAAGACTACATGCTTCTAGGTCCATTTTGGTCAAAGTCAACCCTCGGTCAACTCTGGTCAAATCTGGTCAACGCTGGTCAAACCTGGGTCAACTGGTCCGTCTACTAATTTCTAGGTCATACACAAAATTTTAGGTCATTCGGAGTTCGTTTGAGTTAAATTGGATCAAGTTTGACCCAAAGTTGACTTTTGTCAATTTGGTCAACTTGTCGGCCAATTCGACTAAACTAAGCTCGAAATGACAAATGAAATCTGTCCTAGGGCTCCTATAGTCATGTACACAACTACAATCTATTCTAAGAGAATTAAAAAGCAAATATATATATATATATATATATATATATATATATATATATATATATATATATATATATAGGTATATACACACATGTGTATATACAATACAATCAAAACCCAAATCTAACAAAAAGTGATGTGCGCGTGTGTGTGTACTGGTGCTTACTGAAATGAGGTAAATTCTGAGATTAAAACAGCAAACACAATCATAATATATCCCAAATTAATATACTATTATATACATATACTCAAGTGGCTAGGCGCACCGGCACTTGGGGCATCGGACGGAGTTCGAGCCCCCACGGGGGCGGCTTGGTGGTTCGCCCACGGCCCCCGGGCCAAGTGGTGCCTGGGTGTCTTTGACACGGCCGTTTGGTTTTAAAAAGAAAAAAGAAAAAAAAAAAAAAAAAAAAATATATATATATATATATATATATATATATATATATATATATATATATATATATATATATGTGTGTGTGTGTGTGTGTGTGTGTGTGTGTGTGTGTGTGTGTGTGTGTGTGTGTGTATATACACAATGCTCAAAAGGAAAGTAATACCAATGGTTTTTGAAATAGGTTTAGTGAATCCAAATCTGGAATTAAAACCATCTCGACCCATTCTCAACATGTATGTATTAGCAATGGGTTTCAACGGGGTTTTATATATATATATATATATATATATATATATATATATATATATATATATATATATATATATATATAAATATATATATATATAGAAAAGCATATATACTCATAATATATATATATATATATATATATATATATATATATATATATATATATATATATATATATATATATATATAGAAAAGCATATATACTCATAATTAATGGAAAATTATAAAACAAAACCAAAAGTTGGTTCCCACAAATCCGAAACCTCATATATGTCCTGAAAACTCAGATTTTGTAAACTAAGAAGTTGGAAATCAAAATATCGCTTTTAACTCAAAAATCGAAATATCATATAAATCTCAATTCTATCCAATTCAATGAAAACCGATTATGCTTCGAAAAAGCAAACAGTTAGGTGATGATCCCGCGGATCACTTCCCACAAGTTCTAATTATCATATATGAACTAACAATTCAGAAAATACGGACTAAAAAGTCAAGGATCGAAAAATCATATTTATATTCAAAACTTTGAACCCGAAAAACTCAATTTTGACAAAACGACTCAAAACGCAAAATACACCAAATCAACACGCAAAACTCGGCATACACGCTGGTCTCAACCTACGTGATACGCTCGGGTACTCTCGGATTCAAAATCGTGTCCGTGTCGTGTCCACAGAACGCGTATCGGAATTTCCCGATACCGCATGGTACGCGTTCGTTCTCGCTCGTTTGAGCGCCGCACACGCAACGAAACGCCACGTGCTCATGCACGTAGCTAGGGGGGTCCTGGGGTAGGTCTAGGACACGACGACACGGCAACATGCTACCAGAAACAGCACACGCAGACCTACGCACCCGCGCGGCCAGCTGCGCGCGCGCGCCCGCGTGCGCGCCCTCGTACGCGTGGTGCCGGCATCGCTGCTCTCTCGTCGGGCCACGCCACGACTTGGGGTTCGTCCTACGGGTCGTCTAGGTCTAGGTCAACATGTCCCGGGTCCTGGAACGGGTCTTCGCTGCGTCGTGTGCGCGCACGAAGTCCGTTTCCGCGACAAAAATCAGCCCGAGTGCACAGTGTGGCTGACCAGTGCACGCGCAATTTCTTCGTGCTCGCTCGACAAATCGTCGTGAAATTTTACGGACATGTGGGCAGAGGTTTCCCCTACGTGGTCGTAAAATTTCACGCAAGATGGAGCTCTGTGCGTCGAGTTATGACGCACAGACTGCAGGACGTGCACGGGACCGTACTCGGGATCTCGTGCACGCGTGTCCGTGTCCGAAACGTCACTGAAAAGTCATCGATTTCCAATCCGTCTTCACAAAATTTTATTGAAATTATATTATCTAAACATCCATGAAGTCAGAATCGAAAAACAGCAACTTTCAATCTAAAGCGGTATTTCGTCGAACATGTGCCGTAAGGGACCGGCACGGGCTCGATACCTCCATCAAACGGAGTCAAAATCCTACCAAATTTCGTGGGCAAGGCTAGGGCACCTATATGGATGCAAAAATGAAGAAAAAAACTAGATTTGCAATGGTAGATTAGGGTTTTACCTATTGAGTGTCAAAACTCAATAATCGGGGCTCCTTGGTTGTCGCGTCGGCCGATTTCCCTCCAGCAAAACCTTCCGTCTCCACTCCAGAAATGGTCCAGCAAATCCTCCTCTCCTCGACGAGCGCAACAGAGTTTGTTTGGGAAGAAACGGACTCCGGATGAAGGAAAAAAGTGTTTTGGAGAGTTGGATCTCTTAGTGTTTCCTTGTGGAGGCTACAAACTACGAATGAATGCAACAATGGGAGGGGGTACTGCTGTTGGGCGGCCAAGGGGGGTTCTCTAGGGTTATGGTTTCACTTGGGCAAACTCTTTCTCAAGTAGAAATGGGACCAAGTCAAAAAGCTCAAAGGCCTACATGCAAAAAGGCTAATTAAATAATTAAAAGCCTTAAAAAAATACTCTAATGCACAAATTAAATTCTAAAAATGAAAATAAAGATTCTAATGCAAGGTTAGGCCCCTATACAAGTCCACTAGGGTTAAACCAGTTGCTAGCACAAACAAGAGTCAACATATTCAGAAAATCACACAAAGGTCAAAATGGCTGAAATGACTGAAATACCCTTCTATGAAAAAAATGGATGTTACAAATCTACCCCCTTAAAATAATTTCGTCCTCGAAATTAAAGACAAAATGCATGATTAAGAAAGAACAAAATCATACCTCAAGACTGGAAAAGATAGGGGTAACGTTCGCGCATCTCATCCTCCCTCTCCCAGGTGGACTCTCCTGGAGAGTGATGCTTCCATGCTACGCGAACTAAGGGTATTGAATGGTTCCGCAACACCTTCTCTCGTCGGTCCAGAATCTCCACAGGCTGCTCTGGATAACTGAGAGTAGGTCCCACCTCAATCTCAGAATGGTCCAGTACATGGCTAGGATCTGCCACATACCGTCTCAACTACAATACGTGAAATACATTGTGGACTTCCACTAAGGAAGAAGGTAAGTCTAGTCTGTATGACACGTCACCGACCCTTCCGCTGATAACGAAAGGTTCGACATAGCGTGGGCTAAGCTTCCGTCATCCACCGAATCGAATAGTGCCTCGAGTCGGTGAAATCCTCAAGAATACCATATCTCCAACCTAGCACAAGCATGGTCTCAATTATCAACAAAAACAATCACACAATCAACAAAACACAAACAAACAAGATTCTAATCCTAAGTCTAAGCTATACCTCAAACTACAAAGGTCTCCGGTGGCTGTCGGCCCAATGCCGCTGTCTGTCCTGCGTCACGCGAAGTCGATCCCTGATGAGCTTTACCTTCTCAGCTGCGTCCACAACCATCTCAGGTCCCAGTAAAGCTCGCTCTCCAACATCATCCCAAGACAAGGGAGTACGACACCTATGCCCGTACAACGCCTCGAATGGTGACATACCAATGATGGCCTGGTAACTGTTGTTGTATGCAAACTCTACCAAGTGCAGGTGATCCTCCCATGATCCTCCAAAATCCAAAACATAAGTCTGCAGCATGTCCTCGAGAGTCTGAATAGTCCTCTCCGACTGTCCGTCCGTCTGAGGGTGGTATGCAATACTAAATTTGAGCTGAGTGCCCAAACTAGTCTGCAAACTCCGCCAGAAATGGAAAGTAAAGCGGCTATCTCGATCTGAGACAATGCACCGGAACTCCATGTATCCTGACAATCTGCCGCATATACAACTCCGCTAGCTTCTCCGTAGACGTCTCCATTCAAAAAGTGGGCCGATTTGGTCAACCTGTCCACGATGACCCAAATCGCGTCTTTTTCTCCTGATGAACGCGGCAATCCCAAAACAAAATCCATCGTGATGTGCTTCCACTTCCACTCCGGAATAGGCAATGGCTGCAACAGTCCTCCTGGCCTCTGCCTCTCTGCCTTAACCTGCTGACAGACTAGGCACCTGGCTACGAAGCGTGCTACTTCCCGCTTCATCCCATACTACCATACATGCTCCTTCAAGTCTCTATACATCTTATTGGCACCTGGATGCATAGTGTACTGAGAGCGATGGGTCTCCTGCATAACCTGCTCCCGAAGCTCTCCGCTAGGCACACACAGTCTGGAACCGTGCCTCAATGTGCCGTCCTCCTCAATGACGAACTCCACATCTGCCAATCCTGCTCGAACCTGCTCTCGGATACACCGCAGAGTAACATCGTCGAACTGAGCTGACTTGATCCTCTCTATCAAGTCTGACTGAATCTGAAGGCCCCACATCTGCATCTGAACTCCTAACACGATCACCTCGATCCCCAAACTCTCCAAATCTGCTAATAGATGACGATCCATCGTCAAGCACATAGCTATCGGATACCTACTCAAGGCATCGGCAACCACATTGGCCTTCTCTAGATGGTACTGCAATGAAATATCGAAGTCCTTCATCAACTACAACCATCTGTGCTGCCTCATGCGGAGCTCTTTCTGTGTAAACACATACTTCAAGCTCTTGTGGTCTGTGAAGATCTCCACACGCTCTCCGTATAGATAGTGCTTCCACAGCTTCAGAGCAAAGATAACCGCTGCCAACTCCAAATCATGGATAGGGTAGTTCTTCTCATGCGGATGTAACTGCCTGGATGCATAGGCAATCACCTTCCCATGCTGCTGTAAGACACAACCCAAACCCTTCCCTGAGGCGTCACTGTAGATAGTGAACCCGCCTGATCCTGATGGCAACGTCAAAGTCGGGGCTGTTGTCAGTCGCTTCTTCAGCTCATCAAAAGTAACCTGACACTCCTCTGACCAGAAACTCTACGTCCTTCCGGGTCAGCCTAGTCAGTGGCTCTGCAATCCGAGAGAAATCCTGAACAAACCTCATGTAGTATCCTGCCAATCCCAGAAACCTCCGGATCTCTGCGACTGAACTCGGTGCGGTCCATGCCTCAACTGCTCTGATCTTCTTCGGGTCGACTGAGATCCCATCTCCGGTCACCACATGACCTAAGAAATCAACTCGATCCAAGAAGAACTCACACTTCGTGAGCTTGCCGTACAGCTGTTCCTTCCTGAGAGTCTCCAGAACCACTCTCAAATGCTCCTCATGCTCCTCTGGGGTCTTCGAATACACCAAAATGTCATCGATGAACACCACCACGAACTTGTCCAAGTACTGGTGGAACACCTTGTTCATCAAGTTCATGAACACCGTCGGGGCGTTAGTTAACCCAAACGGCATCACCATGAACTCAAACTGGCCATACCGAGTCCTGAAAGCTGTCTTCGGAATATCCTCCTTCTTCACCTTCACCTGATGATATCCTGACCTCAGATCAATCTTGGAAAATACCTTCGCTCCGCTCAGCTGATCGAACAGGTCATCGATCCTCGGCAACGGGTACTTGTTCTTGATCGTAAAGCTATTGACTGCCCTGTAGTAGATACACATCCGTACCGACCCATCCTTCTTCGGTACAAAGAGTACTGGCGTACCCCATGGTGAAGAACTCGATCGGATGAAGCCCTTGTCCTGCAACTCATCTACTTGCTTCTTCAGCTCCACTAGCTAACTGTTGTTCACTCTATAAACATGCTGAGATATCGACTCTGCGCCGGGTATCAAGTCTATAGAGAACTCCACATCCCTGTCCGGAGGCAACCCTGGCAGCTCCTCCGAAAACACATCCATAAACTCAGCTATCAGTGGATGTAGCACACTCTGCTCCTCTGCTGAAACTCTGCAGAAAACTCTGCTGCTCTGCTCTGACTTCCGCCTGGTGAACTCGAACTCCGGCTCTCCTGGCATGCTGAAAAGAACTCTACCCCCGCGGCAATCTATACTGGCATGGTGCCTACTCAACCAATCCATACCGAGTACAATATCGTAGTTCGGTAGTGGCATCACGAGCAGACTCACATCCAGTTCTCGGCCTCCCAAAACTACTCTCTGATCCTTGCAAACATCACTGACGAGGATAATACCACCCCCAGTCGTGATCTTACAAGTCCTAGGCAAAGGTTTAGAAGAAAGCTGGTGTCTAATGGCAAAAGATACAGACACGAAGCTATGGGAAGCACCCGAATCAAATAATGCGAATACGAGAAAAGAGTCGATAAGAACAAAACCTGCTATCAGATCGCCCGCTGCCTCGGCATCCTCCGCTGCCATGGTGAAAGGTCGCCCCTGCTGGCCCCCTCTAGTCTGCTGCTGGTGCTGAACAAACTTCTGCTGTTGAGTCGGTAAAGGTCCCCTCTGCTGCTCCACTGGTGCCTTGGTCCCTGCTCCCTGTCCTTTACGCCCGAAAGCCTCAGGACAGTCCCTCAACTGATGCTCTGATGAACCACAGAGTAGGCACTTGCCTAGCCTCTTCCTGCACTCACTCCACCTCTGTCCTGGCTTCTTACAGAAGTCACAAGTAGTGGCCTGCTGCTGCCTCGGTGCCTGCTGACCATGTCTCTGCTGTGCCTGCTGGAATGGCCTCTGCTGCTGGAAAGACCTCTGCTGATGTTGCTGCTGAAAGTGGGGCTTCTTGGTCGGTCCTCCACTGTTGCCGGCTGCATAGGAATCACGGCCTCTCTTCTATTTCAGCTCCAGATCATCTTCTGCTGCCATGGCTCCCATCAAAATCTCCTCAAATGTTTCATTCCTGTTGCTCTTGGTTAAGGACTTGACTTCCTTAACCAAACCCTTCCTGAATCTCCTAGCCTTCGCTATCTCACTAAGGCCCTCCACAAATCTGCCCAGGCGGCAGAACTCTCCGGCGTACTCCTCTACAGTCTGGTTCCCCTGAACCGGGTTCTCAAACTGCGTCTCCAACGTGCCAAGTGCGGTATCAGGGAAGAACTTCTCCTTGAAAAGCTTCTTAAAAGCCTCCAAAGTTTGCCCTGTAGTACTAACCCTGGGGTCGGTCTGGTACCAAGTGCGAGCAAGGTCCTGCATCATACTGCCTGCTGCTTCCACCTGGAGTCTAGCCGGTATCTCTGCGAGATGGAAAATCTTCTCTATGTGCTCGATCCAGTCGTCCACGTAAAGGATACCCTCCGTACCCTTGAAGTCCCGCGGCCTCATCTTCTGGAACTCCTGAATACCTGGAGTCCTCGACTGGTATGGCTGAATCTGCCCTCCCTGAGGTTGGGCAGTCACCCTCTCCACTGCCACCATCGCTAACTGGTGGGCATTATCAATGCCCTGCCTCATGTCCTCTGACTGACGTCGCTGCGTCTCCATCATCTGCTGAATGAAAGCAAAACACTGCGCCGCATCAATTGTCCCCTGGGGCGGTGGTGGTAGCATCCCCTGAACTCCTGGGGTAGTCCTCGGAGCTGGTGGAGGAGCACCGCCAAAAGTAGCAGATGCGCCCACCTGAGCTGGTACAAGCGGCACTGTGGTCCCTGGGGCCTGCTGGGTCGGACGAGAAGTAGCCGACCTCTCAGTGGTGTCCCTGTGACCAGAGCGCTGCGATCATGTCTCCACCATCCTGAAGACAGATCAAACAAGGAATCAATTACTGAAAAGAAGCAAATTTATCAAAGAAGGACAGTTGTTTTCAAAAGGAGACAATTAACAGCAAGAATTGATAAGAATTTTTCTAATGTGATTGAGTACCTTAACTTATATCCTATATCCTATTGCAGACTGTAATGATACTCTAGTTCGAGTACCACTACGAATCACACTAGTTGTGATTGGGGACCTGTATGGGCCACCACTAAAAACGTGTCACGACCCGCACCCAGTGAAAGGGCACGAGAAGTAACGAACGCCTAGCCTACGCCGCAGTGTCGGCGGTAGAACGCTGTCCTGAGTCACAGTATCTAACACAGTCTAAAATAAACTCCGAATGGAGAGTAATAATAAGTAACTCAATCACAATACTAAGATGGAATAGAAGAAAGAATCTCAAGAGAGTCACAGATAAAAGTCTAGGTGTAAACCACCAGAATAAATCCCAAGTACAAAAGTACAACTCATAAAGTCTCAAACATAAATACAAATAAAATACTAAGTCTCAGCTAGACTATAGGCAAGTCCTCAGCGACTGTGGGATCCTCCTGAGGGTCCACGTCGCCAGTGTCATCTAAGCCAATGTCATAATAGGTAGGACAGTACTCCTCATCAATACATGTAAAAATTTTAACATGTCCAGTCAGGACGGAACGAGCACATATCTCTCACAACAGTTCATAGCAGGAATGGACATATAAATCAAGCTATAGAAAACTATACATGAATCGCTGTAAAGGAAATCAACAAGAGAGAGAGAGACTATAAAATGAGATACAATTGACAATAGAGAAATATAACCTTCTACGTGAATCAGAGCATGAATTGGTTATGTAAACGGTCTTGGTTGCACATGGATACAGCTATGGAGTGCACATGGATACCTACTGAGGATAATGATCACATAACCAACTACACTCTCCCTGCCCCCAATCAATACACAAGGATCAATACATGTTATGTTATTGCACATGGATATCAACTACTGTATACATGGAGCTCATATGGTCATGAGTGTACATGAATAACATATGAGTGCACATGGATAAATATGAATACATGGAGTACATGATGGCCATGATAAAGTACATGAACATGATATACTCGATGTATCCGAGGGGATAACATCGCATGAAAAGATTCAGAGGGTACTAATCCGTGTGAACATCGTGTCAGCATCAAATATACTAGTCTATAACAAGAGAACATATCCAAAGAAGTATGAAAAAATCAGAGAATGTACTCGCCTGGCAAATCGAACTGCTGATGATGAGGTGTAACTAAACTGGGGCAATGTAAAACTATTTAAAATACACACAGGTCACAACCAAGTCTACAATATCAAGAGAAATAGCTACAATACAAGACTACATGCTTCTAGGTCCATTTTGGTCAAAGTCAACCCTCGGTCAACTCTGGTCAAACCTGGTCAACACTGGTCAAACCTGGGTCAACTGGTCCGTCTACTAATTTCTAGGTCATACACAAAATTTCAGGTCATTCGGAGTTCGTTTGAGTTGAATTGGATCAAGTTTGACCCAAAGTTGACTTTTGTCAATTTGGTCAACTTGTCGGCCAATTCGACTAAACTAAGCTCGAAATGACAAATCAAATCTGTCCTAGGGCTCCTATAGTCATGTACACAACTACAATCTATTCTAGGACAATTAACAAGCATATATATATATATATATATATATATATATATATATATATATATATATATATATATATATATATATATACACACATGTGTATATACAATACAATCAAAACCCAAATCTAACAAAAAGTGATGTGTGCGTGTGTGTGTACTGGTGCTTACTGAAATGAGGTAAATTCTGAGATTAAAACAGCAAACACAATCATAATATATCCCAAATTAATATACTATTATATACATATATATACAATCAAGAAATTATCTATATATATATGTGTATATGTATACACAATGCTCAAAAGGAAAGTAATGTCACGACCCGCACCCTAGAATAAGGGCACGAGAAGTGGGTACGTCCAGCCTACGCCGCAGTGTCGGCGGTAGAATGCTGTCCTAGGTCAATCATCTAACAATATAAAAGTACCTGTACAGTTTATACTCTCTGAATGGAGGTGACAAACTGAAAACAATCTCAATCACATCTAGGTAGAAGAATGAAAGACAGATAGATAGGTAGTAACTCAAGAGACAGTACTATAGATGAAATAAGTCCAAGTGTCTAGGATAACATAACATCAGAATGTCAACTCAATGTACAAAATAAGTCTAAGAGTCTGTACATCTCAACATCTCAAAATACAACTCAGAATGTGAGACAAAAAGATAATACATAAAAGACTGTCTAGCTAAACTAGCCTAGACTACTGGGGCAACATCCTCAGCTACAGGTGGATCCTGCTGAGGGTCCACAACATAAGTATCATCTAGTCCTGCTCCATAATAAGTAGACACCAGGGCCTCATCCTCATCCTCTGTAATATTTTCAACAGGTCCAGTCAGGACAGGAACGAGCACAATACATCTCACGCAGTGCATAGTATGATAGGAAATATAAAGCATGCAATAGAGTAAAATACAGGAACTGCTGAAGGAAGATACATGTAGCAAAAGAGATAGCTGTAAAAGAAATATCTACTGTATATAGAGAACTGTAAGTGGCTAGTGATGTAGAGCACAAGATAGGCATGTGAATGGCTGGAATTTATACATGATTATACTACTGAGTTTGCACATGATTACACTACTTTGGAATTATTCACATGTCCACTTCTACTCTCCCGTTTCCCCAATCAATACACAAGGATCCATTCATGTTACGTTAAGATTCGTGATAAGCCTATAATTGGGTGATACGTGAGTGATTCATGAAGATTCATGAAGGCTCGGTGATCATGAGAGTATATGAGTCACTAGCTGATACATGAAGATACATGAAAATAGAAGCATGAGATACATGATGTAAGTGAAACACACGTGACAGAAGTATCTGATGCTCCCGAGGGGGATAACATCTCATGAAAAGATCCATATAGTACCAATCCGTGATAACAATCGTGTCAGCATCAAGTAAAGTAATCTAGAGCAAGAATATAAATCCTGGCAAGTATGAAACGGTCAGAGAATGTACTCGCCTGGTAACTGAATGTCTGAAGAGGATATACTGTCTGAGGAGAGGTGTATGGCTCCTAATCAGAGCAATACAAGTCACAATGTATCCACAATGGTAAAAATAAAGTGTACAATGCATACTACATGATTCTAGGTCAATCTGGTCAAAAGTCAACTCTTGGTCAACTCTAATAGTCAAACTAGGTCACAGGAAGTCATACTAGGTTACAAGAAATCAAACTAAGTCAAATAAAGTCAAACAAGGTCAAACAAGTCAAGATTAGTCAAATCTAGGTTAAAGTCAACTCTTGGTCAACTCTAATAGTCAAACTAGGTCACAGGAAGTCATACTAGGTTACAAGAAATCAAACTAAGTCAAATAAAGTCAAACAAGGTCAAACAAGTCAAGATTAGTCAAATCTAGGTTAAAGTCAACTCTTGGTCAACTCTAATAGTCAAACTAGGTCACAGGAAGTCATACTAGGTTACAGGAAATCAAACTAAGTCAAATAAAGTCAAACAAGGTCAAACAAGTCAAGATTAGTCAAATCTAGGTTAAAGTCAACTCTTGGTCAACATTCTAATCAAACTAGTCAAATACTAGTCAACATGATCAATCTGGGTCAAGTCTAAGTCAAACTTAGACCAACTAAGGTATTGGTCAAACAAAGACTAGTCAGCAAGGTAATTAGGTCAAACATGGTCAGACTAGTTAAACTAGTCATTTTAGGTTAGTCCTAGTCAATCTTGGTCAATTAGGTCAAGGTTTGACCTAAGGTTGACTTTGGTCAACCCTTAGTCAACAAGGGTTAACTTGTAAGTGTTTAGGTCCATTAGGTTTATTGGGTTAGCCCCCAAGCCATAGGCTAGTCACCTTGGCCATAGGCTAATGGTTATAGGTTTCTATATAAACCTATACTTAGGAAGTCATATATATATATATATATATATATATATATATATATATATATATATATATATATATATATATATATATATATATACCCATGTCTATTTACTACCTATAAAAAAAATATATATATATATATATATATATATATATATATATATATATATATAGATATACCCATGTCTATTTACTACCTATATATATATCTATATATGCCTAACTATATACAATACCAATCACCCACATATATATAAAATGACACTATATGTGATCTATATATATATATATATATATATATATATATATATATATATATATATATATATATATATATATACAACAACCACATAGGCCTATAGCCTATGTAATTTCCATACACCCTAGTATCTATATATAGGCACACTATATATAATCCTAATACAAATATATATATATATATATCATATATATATATATATATATATATAGACTAAACCTATATATATAAACATATATAGAGAGAGGAAAGTGAGAGAGAGACATAGAGTGAGAGAGAGAGTGAAAGAGAGAGACTGAACAGTGGACAGGAAAGGAGAGGGGGGGTGGTTCCTGATTTCCTGGAACCAGGAAATGGGCTCCCCAACACACACACACAGTTCAAATATACATATATATATGTATATACACACACAACTACCTATACACACAACTACAAAATCTCAAATCTCACCCACACTCACACATACATATATACTACGTATATATATATATATTGAAAATACACTTATACATGCATTAATCATATTAAAATTAAGTTTGAAATTCGTTTTTACAAAACTGGAAATATCCTAAAATCAGAAAATAATGGACTGTGCACTCAAATCAGGGTAAACCCATTCTCACTCACAAAACCGAGCTATGGCTCGAATCCCAAGGTTGGTAACTGATGCCCCATATGTACCCTAGTGTCCTAGGTACCTGACACGACACCACGACACGAATTTATGTGTCCAAACACTCTAAAACTCCACTCGGGTAAACTAGGATACACAAACACGTACACAGCGTCGTGCACGTGTTCACGTGTCTCATGGACACACCACGAGACACGACACGTCTCGTGGTCACACACACGTGTAGCCCACATATAGGGCTACACGATGGACACACTGTTACGTGTCCACGTGTCCTATAGCGTCGACACGAGAGCCGTATCAGTCGAGGAAACTCGACTGATACGCGCGGTTTTTACTGCGTCGTGCAGAGATGCACACGCCTCGTGGACACGACACGAGCCACGTGGGGCCTCGTGGTCATGCCCACGTGTAGCCCACGTGTAGGGCTACACACTCGTGCAAACACGAGGTATCCTCGACTCGTGTCCATGCGATACGAGTCGCGTGTCTAAGTCGAATTTTCGACTGGACTGTGCGCGTGTGTGGCCAGTGCGGCCCCGATTTCGTGTCCGATACAAAACGACACGTCGTGAAACTTTGGGGGCATGTTCGCAGACTTTGCCCCCTCGTGTCCACCAATTTTGGTGTGTCCTAGTGGCCTGTGCAGTGCGCACGAAGGGTGTGGTAGCAGGGCACTGTGCGCGTGTATCGTGCAGTAAGTTCGTGTCCGTTTTGGACACGGACACGACTCGAAAATGTGTCCAGTAAGTTAGGGTTGTGACCTAGAAGTCTAGGGCTACCAGAAAATATAATTTGTTTTACATTCTAATAAAAACAGATCCTTTGTGGCATTTCATCAAACAAGGTTTCCTAGTCTAGGATACGTGTCCGATACGGACACCAAACCAATCCTATTTTTCACCAAACTTGACCCACAGTTCCCTAGTACCTAGATGCATGCAAATATGAAGAGAAAACACAATATTAACAAGGTTTATGGACATTTACCTATTTGTGTATTTCTAATGGAAATCAATGAAAGAGGGGGGGTGTCCTTCCACTTGGTGATGACCAAAGCCCCTCAAATCCTCAATAGCAGGCCCTAACTAGTACCCTCTAGTGTAGGGGAGTCCAATGCAAGAAACTAGAGGTAATTTGGATCAATATTGATCAAGTTGTGTAGGTTTGAAGAAATGGGAATTTTGTGGGATTAAAATTCATGTAAAATTGTTCATGAATGATTTGATGAGGTTAAATAGGAATGGTGGCTGCTAAGGGGGGTGTCTTGGCCGGCCATGGCAGGGGGGGGGGGGGGGTCTTGGCCTTTCCTTCATGGTGAAGGCAAGGACTTTAGGTAAAGGGTCGAGATATTTTGAGTAATTCATGGTAAATATCCCATAAAGTAAATATCAAGATATTTTCCTTACTTTAACCAATGTAAATATCTATCCCCTTATCATTCTAGGTTAGTAACTAATCTCTAGGTTAGGCTAAACTTGGTTAGGGCTCTCATGACACTTAACAATAATTAGACAATAATAAAAACACATAAATACAAATAATTCCAAATAATTCCTAGAAAATTACCAAAATACCTTTAGGCTAAAAAGTCCTAATTTGATGTTCTCAGCCTATGGCTAGGCTCCCATGGTCATGGTAACTCCTAGGTTAAGGAATAGCTAGGGTTTACACTAGGGTTATACTAGTAAAGTCACAAAGTCATAAGTCGTGACTTAGAAATAGTTTTAACTAACTAAAAATCACCAAAAATCATATCATGACTAAAATACCATTAATAAATAATAAAAATAATAAATTTTCAAAAATATCCCAATTTCAGAAAACTGGGTGTTACAAGTCTACCCACCTTAAAATAATTTCGTCCTCGAAATTTAGATGGTCGTACTCCTTCTAGGTCAAACTTCCAACAATCAGGGTCGAAGCTACTACCTAGCAATATACAAGGTCAACAAGTAAAATATGGGTAATAGACCTATACTGGATCATGTCCAAAAATTGGTTGGCAATCTTAGGTCATAGGGTGTCCTTAAATCAAATCGAAATCAAAGTAACTCCATGGGGTAAATCAGGATGGAGCCTCGGGTCAGGAAAATCGTACTAAGCAAATGAAGCACATAATGGTATGCCTGAGTGGGACACTAAGGTCATGGGTATAGAGTGTCATGTCTAGGTTCTGTATGTGAAATTTGTTTTGAGAAAACAACTAGTCTTGTGCTCCAAATTTAAAAGTCATGGTAATGTGCCTATGATGATCATAATTTAGAGTGGAAAAGGTCTACGGCTTGAATTAAGCCAGAAATTATGATGCAATAGTGGTACCAGGGGGACAGGTTAAATGGAACAGTCTGTGGTCTCATCTAGGTGCACTAGTTATTCTAGATCAATACTGTCCTATGGTATCAAAACGTACAAGCAATCTAAGGTGTCCTAATTGGGAAGGTAAGAAAACAACAATCATCAAGGCTATAGGGTCGTCTACCATCCTATATGAAAATAGGTCATTAACAAGTGAGAAATCATTAAAGTTACCCTTCCATAAAAAGAAAATTAAAAATTTAGGTACAAACAATCACAAATAGATTTTAGTCTTGACACGATCTAAGTTGATCAATTTCAGGATAATCGAGATTTGGGCAAGATGGAAAATCAATGAAATCAAGTATGAGCACGAGCATCCAATGATGAAGATCCAGGTCATAATTAAATTTAATTCAACTGGATACGAATACGAGGTCCATAGGCGATAAATAATTCCAAGGAGAATTGTCAAGGCTATTGCGGATAAGATTCTAGGGCAAGTTTAACTATGTCTCCATCCACGTAGATTAATATATGAAAAAGCGAACCAAAACGCAATAGGTTGATCAGACCATCATGCGCCGGTTCTGATTAGATAATATGTTAGTGGGTGTACACCCAATAAAATATATCATGATCAAGCTCGAAAAGGATAAGCTTGTAAAACTAAGGATAAATTTATAGCATAAGATATAAGTAAGGGTGGAAATGATGAAAGAAGATACATAGTCCAAGATCCTTAACCAATCGGGTCAAGCATTCAAGGTAAGGTACAAGGTTAAGTATTCAAGGATTCAAGCAGAACACCATCACATGCCAGGTCGAAAGAATTAAGCCAAGGTGGATCTCTAATTGAAATAAGAATTAATTTAGTATCATGGTAGAGGTTATAGTTTAGCCATTTGACCAGAAAATCATATCAAGAAAATAGACTACAAGGAGATGGGTTTTAGTAGGGCATGGAATACCTACATGAAGGTAGGCTAGTCTAGGTCTTATATGTGAAGTTTGTTGGGAGGTAACAGCTAGTATTATACTCTGAATATCTAAGTCACGGTAAAGGACGTCCAATGATCTAGAATAGAAAGTGGGAGTTCAAGACGTGACAAATTGATGCAAAAATTGAAGAAGATCAAATTAACCCATGAAATAAAATCAATCAGGAATCCAGTAAATAATTTAGGAACACAGTCATAGGGATAGATAGGCTACTAAATGAATATAGTTAGGGTTCGATAAATCAAAGGTTAAGGTTAGAAGGTCTCAATAAGGTCTTGATTTGAGGAAATGTCGAGTAAGTCAGGTTTGGGATACAGTCACATAGTTTGGTAGAAAGAGTTTAAGCAAGATGCAGAAATAGAGGGGACAGTTCTTTTCAAGGGAAAGCAATTAGCAAGAGGATTAGATGGCAATAAACAGATGAGAGTTTTCTCATAAATGTGATTGAGTACCTTAAAATAAAAAAATAAAAAAATATTAATCTAACACAAGAAATTTAAATCAACAACTACAAAAATTTTAAAATCATCTACTAACACCAGGATTCAAAGTTCTACAGTGAATCCTCCAAAATCAAATTCAATCAAGGGAAAAGGAGTTTAAATCAAAATTTCAATGAGATTTCAAGGGTCATCCCAGGAATCTCTCAAGGTATCCTAACAATGATTGAGTATCCTCTCTCACTAAGCCTATTCCTCAAATCCTATCGCAGACTGTAGTGATACTCTAGTTCGAATACCACTACATAAACTCGACCTGCATGGGCCACCACTAAAAATGTGTCACGACCCGCACCCTAGAGTAAAGGCACGAGAAGTGGGTACGTCCAGCCTACGCCGCAGTGTCGGCGGTAGAACGCTGTCCTAGGTCAATCATCTAACAATATAAAAGTACCTGTACAGTTTATACTCTCCGAATGGAGGTGACAAATTGAAAACAATCTCAATCACATCTAGGTAGAAGAATGAAAGACAGATAGATAGGTAGTAACTCAAGAGACAGTACTATAGATGAAATAAGTCCAAGTGTCTAGGATACATAACATCAGAATGTCAACTCAATGTACAAAATAAGTCTAAGAGTCTGTACATCTCAACATCTCAAAATACAACTCAGAATGTGAGACAAAAAGATAATACATAAAAGACTGTCTAGCTAAACTAGCCTAGACTACTGGGGCAACATCCTCAGCTGCAGGTGGATCCTGCTGAGGGTCCACAACATAAGTATCATCTAGTCCTGCTCCATAATAAGTAGACACCAGGGCCTCATCCTCATCCTCTGTAATATTTTCAACAGGTCCAGTCAGGACAGGAACGAGCACAATACATCTCACGCAGTGCATAGTATGATAGGAAATATAAAGCATGCAATAGAGTAAAATACAGGAACTGCTGAAGGAAGATACATGTAGCAAAAGAGATAGCTGTAAAGGAAATATCTACTGTATATAGAGAACTGTAAATGGCTAGTGATGTAGAGCACAAGATAGGCATGTGAATGGCTAAAATTTATACATGATTACACTACTGAGTTTGCACATGATTACACTACTTTGGAATTATTCACATGTCCACTTCTACACCCCCGTTTCCCCAATTAATACACAAGGATCCATTCATGTTACGTTAAGATTCGTGATAAGCCCATAATTGGGTGATACGTGAGTGATTCATGAAGATTCATGAAGGCTCGATGATCATGAAAGTACATGAGTCACTAGCTGATACATGAAGATACATAAAAATAGAAGCATGAGATACATGATGTAAGTGAAACACACGTGACAGAAGTATCTGATGCTCCCGAGGGGGATAACATCTCATGAAAAGATCCATATAGTACCAATCCGTGATAACAATCGTGTCAGCATCAAGTAAAGTAATCTAGAGCAAGAATATAAATCCTGGCAAGTATGAAACGGTCAGAGAATGTACTCGCCTGGTAACTGAATGTCTGAAGAGGATATACTGTCTAAGGAGAGGTGTATGGCTCCTAATCAGAGCAATACAAGTCACAATGTATCCACAATGGTAAAAATAAAATATACAATGCATACTACATGATTCTAGGTCAATCTGGTCAAAAGTCAACTATTGGTCAACTCTAATAGTCAAACTAGGTCACAGGAAGTCATACTAGGTTACAGGAAATCAAACTAAGTCAAATAAAGTCAAACAAGGTCAAACAAGTCAAGATTAGTCAAATCTAGGTTAAAGTCAACTCTTGGTCAACTCTAATAGTCAAACTAGGTCACAGGAAGTCATACTAGGTTACAGGAAATCAAACTAAGTCAAATAAAGTCAAACAAGGTCAAACAAGTCAAGATTAGTCAAATCTAGGTTAAAGTCAACTCTTGGTCAACTCTAATAGTCAAACTAGGTCACAGGAAGTTATACTAGGTTACAGGAAATCAAACTAAGTCAAATAAAGTCAAACAAGTCAAGATTAGTCAAATCTAGGTTAAAGTCAACTCTTGGTCAACATTCTAATCAAACTAGTCAAATACTAGTCAACATGATCAATCTGGGTCAAGTCTAAGTCAAACTTAGACCAACTAAGGTATTGGTCAAACAAAGACTAGTCAGCAAGGTAATTAGGTCAAACATGGTCAGACTAGTTAAACTAGTCATTTTAGGTTAGTTCTAGTCAATCTAGGTCAATTAGGTCAAGGTTTGACCTAAGGTTGACTTTGGTCAACCCTTAGTCAACAAGGGTTAACTTGTAGGTGTTTAGGTCCATTAGGTTAATTGGGTTAGCCCCCAAGCCATAGGCTAGTCACCTTGGCCATAGGCTAATGGTTATAGGTTTCTATATAAACCTATACTTAGGAAGTCATATATATATATATATATATATATATATATATATATATATATATATACCCATGTCTATTTACTACCTATATATATATATATCTATATATGCCTAACTATATACAATACCAATCACCCACATATATATAAAATGACACTATATGTGATCTATACAAATATATATATATATATATATATATATATATATATATATATATATATATATATATATATATATATATATATATATATATATATATATATATATATATATATAACAACCACATAGGCCTATAGCCTATGTAATTTCCATACACCCTAGTATCTATATATAGGCACACTATATATAATCCTAATACAAATATATATATATATATATATATATATATATATATATATATATATATATATATATATATATATATATATATATATATATATATAGACTAAACCTATATATATAAACATATATATAGAGAGAGGAATGTGAGAGAGAGACATAGAGTGAGAGAGAGAGTGAAAGAGAGAGAGACTGAACAGTGGACAGGAAAGGAGAGGGGGGATGGTTCCTGATTTCCTGGAACCAGGAAATGGGCTCCCCAACACACACACACAGTTCAAATATACATATATATGTATATACACACACAACTACCTATACACACAACTACAAAACCTCAAATCTCACCCACACTCACACATACATATATACTACGTATATATATATATTGAAAATACACTTATACAAGCATTAATCATATTAAAATTAAGTTTGAAATTCATTTTTACAAAACTGGAAATATCCTAAAATCAGGAAAATAATGGACTGTGCACTCAAATCAGGGTAAACCCATTCTCACTCACAAAACCGAGCTATGGCTCGAATCCCAAGGTTGGTAACTGATGCCCCATATGTACCCTAGTGTCCTAGGTACCTGACACGACACCACGACACGAATTTAAGTGTCCAAACACTCTAAAACTCCACTCGGGTAAACTAGGATACACAAATACGTACACAGCGTCGTGCACGTGTTCACGTGTCTCGTGGACACACCACGAGACACGACACGTCTCGTGGTCACGCACACGTGTAGCCCACATATAGGGCTACACGATGGACACACTGTTACGTGTCCACGTGTCCTACAGCGTCGACACGAGAGCCGTATCAGTCGAGGAAACTCGACTGATACGCACGGTTTTCACTGCGTCGTACAGAGATGCACACGCCTCGTGGACACAACACGAGCCACGTGGGGCCTCGTGGTCATGCCCACGTGTAGCCCACGTGTAGGGCTACACACTCGTGCAAACACGAGGTGTCCTCGACTCGTGTCCATGCGACACGAGTCGCGTGTCTAAGTCGAATTTTCGACTGGACTGTGCGCGTGTGTGGCCAGTGCGGCCCCGATTTCGTGTCCGATACAAAACGACACATCGTGAAACTTTGGGGGCATGTTCGCAGACATTGCCCCCTCGTGTCCACCAATTTTGGTGTGTCCTAGTGGCCTGTGCAGTGCGCACGAAGGGTGTGGTAGCAGGGCACTGTGCGCGTGTATCGTGCAGTGAGTTCGTGTCCGTTTTGGACACGGACACGACTCGAAAATGTGTCCAGTAAGTTAGGGTTGTGACCTAGAAGTCTAGGGCTACCAGAAAATATAATTTGTTTTACATTCTAATAAAAACAGATCCTTTGTGGCATTTTATCAAACAAGGTTTCCTAGTCTAGGATACGTGTCCGATACGGACACCAAACCAATCCTATTTTTCACCAAACTTGACCCACAGTTCTCTAGTACCTAGATGCATGTAAATATGAAGAGAAAACACAATATTAATAAGGTTTATGGGCATTTACCTATTTGTGTATTTCCAAAGGAAATCAATGAAAGAGGGGGGTGTCCTTCCACTTGGTGATGCCCAAAGCCCCTCAAATCCTCAATAGCAGGCCCTAACTAGTACCCTCTAGTGTAGGGGAGTCCAATGCAAGAAACTAGAGGTGATTTGGATCAATATTGATCAAGTTGTGTAGGTTTGAAGAAATGGGAATTTTGTGGGATTAAAATTCATGTAAAATTGTTCATGAATGATTTGATGAGGTTAAATAGGAATGGTGGCTACTAAGGAGGGGTGTCTTGGCCGGCCATGGCAAGGGGGGGGGGGGTCTTGGCCTTTCCTTCATGGTGAAGGCAAGGACTTTAGGTAAAGGGTTGAGATATTTTGAGTAATTCATGGTAAATATCCCATAAAGTAAATATCAAGATATTTTTCTTACTTTAACCAATGTAAATATCTATCCCCTTATCATTCTAGGTTAGTAACTAATCTCTAGGTTAGGCTAAACTTGGTTAGGGCTCTCATGACACTTAACAATAATTAGACAATAATAAAAACACATAAATACAAATAATTCCAAATAATTCCTAGAAAATTACCAAAATACCCTTTAGGCTAAAAAGTCCTAATTTGATGTTCTAAGCCTATGGCTAGGCTCCCATGGTCATGGTAACTCCTAGGTTAAGGAATAGCTAGGGTTTACACTAGGGTTATACTAGTAAAGTCACAAAGTCATAAGTCGTGACTTAGAAATAGTTTTAACTAACTAAAAATCACCAAAAATCATATCATGACTAAAATACCATTAATAAATAATAAAAATAATAAATTTTCAAAAATACCCCAATTTCAGAAAATTGGGTGTTACAAGTAATACCAATGGTTTTTGAAATAGGTTTAGTGAATCCAAATATAGAATTAAAACCATCTCGACCCATTCTCAACATGTATGTATTAGCAATGGGTTTCAACGGGGCTTTATATATATATATCTATATGTATACATAGCTATATATAGAAAAGCATATATAATCATAATTGATGGAAAATTATGAAACAAATCCAAAAGTTGGTTCCCACAAATCCGAAACCTCATATAGGTCCTGAAAACTCAGATTTTGTAAACTAAGAAGTTGGAAATCAAAATATCGCTTTTAACTCAAAAATCGAAATATCATATAAATCTCAATTCTATCCAATTCAATGAAAATCCGATTATGCTTGGAAAAAGCAAACAGTTAGGTGATGATCCCGCGGATCACTTCCCACAAGTTCTAATTATCATATATGAACTAACAATTCAGAAAATATGGACTAAAAAGTCAAGGATCGAAAAATCACATTTATATTCAAAACTTTGAACCCGAAAAGCTCAATTTTGACAAAACGACTCAAAACGCAAAATACACCAAATCAACCCGCGAAACTCGGCATACACGCTGGTCTCAACCTACGTGATACGCTCGGGAACTCTCGGATTCGAAATCGTGTCCGTATCGTGTCCACAGAATGCGTATCAGAATTTCCCGATACCTCGCTCGTTTGAGCGCCGCACACGCAACGAAACGCCACGTGCTCATGAACGTAGCTGGGGGGTCCTGGGGTAGGTCTAGGACACGACGACATGGCAACACGCTGCCCGAAATAGCACACGCAAACCCACGCACCCGTGCGGCCTGCTGCGCGCGCGTGCGCCCGAGCGCCCTCGTGCGCGTGGTGCCGGCCTCGCTGCTCCCTCGTCGGGCCACGCCACGACTTGGGGTTCGTCCTACAGGTCGTCTAGGTTTAGGTCAACATGTCCCGGGTCCTGGAACGGGTCTTCGCTGCGTCATGTGCGCGCACGAAGTTCGTTTCCGCGACAAAAATCAGCCCGAGTACACAGTGTGGCTGACCAGTGCACGCGCAATTTCTCCGCGCTCGCTCGACGAAACGTTGTGAAATTTTACGGACATGTGGGAAGAGGTTTCCCCTATGTGCTCGTCAAATTTCATGCAAGATGGAGCTCTGTGCGTCGAGTTATGACGCACAGACTGCAGGACGTGCATGGGACCGTGCACGGGATCTCGTGCACGCGTGTCCGTGTCCGAAACGTCGCTGAAAAGTCATCGATTTCCAATCCGTCTTCACGAAATTTTATTGAAATTATATTATCTAAACATCCATGAAGTCAGAATCGAAAAACAGCAACTTTCAATCTAAAGCGGTATTTCGTCGAACACGTGCCGTAAGGGACCGACACGGGCTCGATACCTCCATCAAACGGAGTCGAAATCCCACCAAATTTTGTGGGCAAGGCTAGGGCACCTATATGGATGCAAAAATGAAGAAAAAACTAGATTTTCAATGGTAGATTAGGGTTTTACCTATTGAGTGTCAAAACTCAATAATCGGGGCTCCTCGGTTGTCGTGTCGGCCGATTTCCCTCCAGCAAAACCTTTCGTCTCCACTCCAGAAATGGTCCAACAGATCCTCCTGTCCTCGACGAGCGCAACAGAGTTCGTTTGGGAAGAAACGGACTCCGGATGAAGGAAAAAAGTGTTTTGGAGACTTGGATCTCTTAGGGTTTTCTTGTGGAGGCTACAAACTACGAATGAATGCAACAATGGGAGGGGGTACTGCTGTTGGGCGGCCAAGGGGGGTTCTCTAGGGTTATGTTTTCACTTGGGCCAACTCTTTCTCAAGTAGAAATGGGACCAAGTCGAAAAGCTCAAAGGCCTACATGCAAAAAGGCTAATTAAATAATTAAAAGCCTTAAAAAAATACTCTAATGCACAAATTAAATTCTAAAAATGAAAATAAACATTCTAATGCAAGGTTAGGCCCCTATAAAAGTCTACTAGGGTTAAACCAGTTGCTAGCACAAACAAGAGTCAACATATTCAGAAAATCACACAAAGGTCAAAATGGCTGAAATGACTGAAATACCCTTCTATGAAAAAAATGGATGTTACAAATCTACCCCCTTAAAATAATTGTCCTCGAAATTAAAGACAAAACGCATGATTAAGAAAGAACAAAATCATACCTCAAGAGTAGAAAAGATAGGGGTAACGTTCGCACATCTCATCCTCTCTCCCAGGTGGACTCTCCTGGAGAGTGATGCTTCCATGCTACGCGAACTAAGGGTATCGACTGGTTTCGCAACACCTTCTCTCGTCGGTCTAGAATCTCCACAGGCTGCTCTGGATAACTAAGAGTAGGTCCCACCTCAATCTCAGAATGGTCCAGTACATGGCTAGGATCTGCCACATACCGTTTCAACTGCGATGCGTGAAATACATTGTGGACTCCCGCTAAGGAAGAAGGTAAGTCTAGTCTGTATGACACGTCACCGACCCTTCCGCTGATAACGAAAGGTTCGACATAGCGTGGGCTAATCTTTCCTCCTCCACCGAATCGATTAGTGCCTCGAGTCGGTGAAATCCTCAAGAATACCATATCTCCAACCTAGCACAAGCATGGTCTCAATTATCAACAAAAACAATCACACAATCAACAAAACAAAAACAAACAAGATTCTAATCCTAAGTCTAAGCTATACCTCAAACTGTAAAGGTCTCCGGTGGCTGTCGGTCCAATGCCGCTGTCTGTCCTGCGCCACGCGAAGTCGATCCCTGATGAGCTTTACCTTCTCAGCTGCGTCCACAACCATCTCAGGTCACAGTAAAGCTCGCTCTCCAACATCATCCCAAGACAAGGGAGTACGACACCTACGCCCGTACAACGCCTCGAATGGTGACATACCAATGCTGGCCTGGTAACTGTTTTTGTATGCAAACTCTACCAAGTGCAGGTGATCCTCCTATGATCCTCCAAAATCCAAAACACAAGTCTGCAGCATGTCCTCGAGAGTCTGAATAGTCCTCTCCGACTGTCCGTCCGTCTGAGGGTGGTATGCAGTACTAAATTTAAGCTGAGTGCCCAAACTAGTCTGCAAACTCTGCCAGAAATGGGAAGTAAAGCGACTATCTCGATCCGAGACAATGCTCACCGAAACTCCATGTATCCTGACAATCTGCCGCATATACAACTCCGCTAGCTTCTCCGTAGATGTTCCCACTATGAATGGCAGAAAGTGGGCCGATTTGGTCAACCTGTCCACGATGACCCAAATCGCATCTTTCCCTCCTGATGAACGCGGCAATCCCAAAACAAAATCCATCGTGATGTGCTTCCACTTCCACTCCGGAATGGGCAATGGCTGCAATAGTCCTCCTGGCCTCTGCCTCTCTGCCTTAACCTGCTGACAGACTAGGCACCTGGCTACGAAGCGTGCTACTTCCCGCTTCATCCCATACTACCATACATGCTCCTTCAAGTCTCTATAAATCTTATTGGCAACTGGATGCATAGTGTACTGAGAGCGATGGGTCTCCTGCATAACCTGCTCCCGAAGCTCTCCGCTAGGCACACACAGTCTGGAACCGTGCCTCAATATGCCGTCCTCCTCAATGACGAACTCCACATCTGCCAATCCTGCTCGAACCTGCTCTCGGATACACCGCAGAGTAACATCATCGAAATGAGCTGACTTGATCCTCTCTATCAAGTCTGACTGAATCTGAAGGCCCCACATATGCATCTGAACTCCTGGCACGATCACCTCGATCCCCAAACTCTCTAAATCTGCTAATAGATGACGATCCATCGTCAAGCACATAGCTATCGGATACCTACTCAAGGCATCGGCAACCACATTGGCCTTTCCTGGATGGTACTACAATGAAATATCGAAGTCCTTCATCAACTCCAACCATCTGTGCTGCCTCATGTTGAGCTCTTTCTGTGTAAACACATACTTCAAGCTCTTATGGTCTGTGAAGATCTCCACACGCTCTCCGTATAGATAGTACTTCTACAGCTTCAGAGCAAAGATAACAGCCGCCAACTCCAAATTATGGATATGGTAGTTCTTCTCATACGGATGTAACTGCTTGGATGCATAGGCAATCACCTTCCCATGCTGCTGCAAGACACAACCCAAACCCTCCCCTGAGGCGTCACTGTAGATAGTGAACCCGCATGATCCTGATGGCAACGTCAAAGTCGGGGCTGTTGTCAGTCGCTTCTTCAGCTCATCAAAAGTAACCTGACACTCCTCTGACCAGAAACTCTGCGTCCTTCCGGGTCAGCCTAGTCAATGGCTCTGCAATCCGGGAGAAATCCTGAACAAACCTCCTGTAGTATCCTGCCAAACCCAGAAAGCTTCTGATCTCTGCGACTGAACTCGGTGCGGTCCATGCCTCAACTGCTCTGATCTTCTTCGGGTCGACTGAGATCCCATCTCCGGTCACCACATGACCTAAGAAATCAACTCGATCCAAGAAGAACTCACACTTCGTGAGCTTGTCGTACAGCTACTCCTTCCTGAGAGTCTCCAGAACCACTCTCAAATGCTCCTCATGCTCCTCTGGGGTCTTCAAATACACCAAAATGTCATCGATGAACACCACCACGAACTTGTCCAAGTACTGGTGGAACACCTTGTTCATCAAGTTCATGAACACCGTCGGAGCGTTAGTTAACCCAAACGGCATCACCATGAACTCAAACTGGCCATACCGAGTCCTGAAAGCTGTCTTCGGAATATCCTCCTTCTTCACCTTCACCTGATGATATCCTGACCTCAGATCAATCTTGGAAAATACCTTCGCTCCGCTCAGCTGATCGAACAGGTCATCGATCCTCGGCAACGGGTACTTGTTCTTGATCGTGAGGCTATTGAGTGCCCTGTAGTCGATACATATCCGTACCGACCCATCCTTCTTCGGTACAAAGAGTAATGGCGCACCCCATAGTGAAGAACTCGATCGGATGAAGCCCTTGTCCTGCAACTCATCTACTTGCTTCTTCAGCTCCACTAGCTCACTGTTGTTCACTCTATAAACATGCTAAGATATCGGCTCTGCGCCGGGTATCAAGTCTATAGAGAACTCCACATCCCTGTCCGGAGGCAACCCTGGCAACTCCTCCGAAAACACATCCATAAACTCAGCTATCAATGGATGTGGCACACTCTGCTCCTCTGCTGAAACTCCACAAAAAACTCTGCTGCTCTGCTCTAACTCCCGCCTGGTGAACTCAAACTCCGGCTCTCCTGGCATGCTGAAAATAACTCTACCCCCACGGCAATATATACTGGCATGGTGCCTGCTCAACCAATCCATACCGAGTACAATATCGTAGTTTGGTAGTGGCATCACGAGCAGACTCACATCCAGTTCTCGGCCTCCCAAAACTACTCTCTGATCCTTGCAAACACACTGACGAGGATAATACCACCCCCAGTCGTGATCTTGCAAGTCCTAGGCAAAGGTTCAGAAGAAAGCTGGTGTTTAATGGCAAAAGATACAGACACGAAGATATGGGAAGCACCCGAATCAAATAATGCGAATGCGGGAAAAGAGTCGATAAGAACAGAACCTGCTATCAGATCGCCCGCTGCCTCGGTATCGTCCGCTGCCATGGTGAAAGGTCGCCCCTGCTGGCCCCCTCTAGTCTGCTGGTGCTGAACAAACTTCTGTTGCTGAGTCGGTAAAGGTCCCCTCTGCTGCTCCACTGGTGCCTTGGTCCCTGCTCCCTGTCCTTTACGCCCGAAAGCCTCAGGACAGTCCCTCAACTGATGCTCTGATGAACCACAGAGTAGGCACTTACCTAGCCTCTTCCTGCACTCACTCTACCTGTGCCCTGGCTTCTTACAGAAGTCACAAGTAGTGGCCTGCTGCTGCCACGGTGCCTGCTGACCATGACTCTGCTGTGCCTGCTGGAATAGCCTCTGCTGCTGGAAAGACCTCTGCTGATGTTGCTGCTGAAAGTGGGGCTTCTTGGTCGGTCCTCCACTGCTGCCGGCTGTATGGGAATCACGGCCTCTCTTCTATTTCAGCTCCAGATCATCTTCTGCTGCCATGGCTCCCATCAAAATCTCCTCAAATGTAGCATTCCTGTTGCTCTTGGTTAAGGACTTGACTTCCTTAACCAAACCCTTCCTGAATCTTCTAGCCTTCGCTGTCTCACTAAGGCCCTCCACAAATCTGCCCAGGCGGCAGAACTCCCCGGCGTACTCCTCTACAGTCTGGTTCCCCTGAACCAGGTTCTCAAACTGCGTCTCCAACGCGCCAAGTGCGGCATCAGGGAAGAACTTCTCCTTGAAAAGCTTCTTAAAAGCCTCCCAAGTTTGTCCTGTAGTACCAACCCTGGGGTCGGTCTGGTACCAAGTGCGAGCAAGGTCCTGCATCATACTGCCTGCGGCTTCCACCTGGAGTCTAGCCGGTATCTCTGCGAGACGGAAAATCTTCTCTATGTGCTCGATCCAGTCGTCCGCGTAAAGGATACCCTCCGTACCCTTGAAGTCCCGCGGCCTCATCTTTTGGAACTCCTGAATACCTGGAGTCCTCGACTGGTATGGCTGAATCTGCCCTCCCTGAGGTTGGGCAGTCACCCTCTCCACTGCCACCATCGCTAACTGGTGGGCATTATCAATGCCCTGCCTCATGTCCTCTGACTGACGTCGCTGCGTCTCCATCATCTGCTGAATGAAAGCGAAACACTGCGCCACATCAATTGTCCCCTGGGACGGTGGTGGTAGCATCCCCTGAACTCCTGGGGTAGTCCTCGGAGCTGGTGGAGGAGCACCCCCAAAAGTAGCAGATGCGCCCACCTGAGCTGGAACAAGCGGTACTGTGGTCCCTGGGGCCTGCTGGGTCGGACGAGAAGTAGCCGACCTCTCAGTGGTGTCCCTGTGACCAGAGCGCTGCGATCATGTCCCCACCATCCTAAAGACAGATCAAACAATGAATCAATTACTGAAAAGAAGCGAATTTATCAAAGAAGGACAGTTGTTTTCAAAAGAAGACAATTAACAGCAAGAATTGATAAGAATTTTCCTAATGTGATTGAGTACCTTAACTTATATCCTATATCCTATTGCAGACTGTAATGATACTCTAGTTCGAGTACCACTACGAATCACACTAGTTGTGATTGGGGACCTGTATGGGCCACCACTAAAAACGTGTCACGACCCGCACCCAGTGAAAGGGCACGAAAAGTAACGAACGTCCAGCCTACGTCGCAGTGTCGGCGGTAGAACGCTGTCCTGAGTCACAGTATCTAACACAGTCTAAAATAAACTCCGAATGGAGAGTAATAATAAGTAACTCAATCACAATACTAAGATGGAATAGAAGAAAGAATCTCAAGAGAGTCACAGATAAAAGTCTAGGTGTAAACCACCAGAATAAATCCCAAGTACAAAAGTACAACTCATAAAGTCTCAAACATAAATACAAATAAAATACTAAGTCTCAGCTAGACTATAGGCAAGTCCTCAGCGACTGTGGGATCCTCCTGAGGGTCCACGTCGCCAGTGTCATCTAAGCCAATGCCATAATAGGTAGGACAGTACTCCTCATCAATACCTGTAAAATTTTCAATATGCCCAGTCAGGACGGAATGAGCACATATCTCTCACAACAGTTCATAGCAGGAATGGACATATAAAGCAAGCTATAGAAAACTATACATGAATCGCTGTAAAGGAAATCAACAAGAGAGAGAGACTATAAAATGAGATATAATATGACAATAGAGAAATATAACCTTCTACGTGAATCAGAGCATGAATTGGTTATGTAAACGATCTTGGTTGCACATGGATACAGCTATGGAGTGCACATGGATACCTACTGAGGATAATGATCACATAACCAACTACACTCTCCCTGTCCCCAATCAATACACAAGGATCAATACATGTTATGTTATTGCACATGGATATCAACTACTGTATACATGGAGCTCATATGGTCATGAGTGTACATGAATAACATATGAGTACACATGGATAAATATGAATACATGGAGTACATGATGGCCATGATAAAGTACATGAACATGATATACTCGATGTATCCGAGGGGATAACATCGCATGAAAAGATCCAGAGGGTACTAATCCGTGTGAACATCGTGTCAGCATCAAATATACTAGTCTATAACAAGAGAACATATCCAAAGAAGTATGAAAAGATCAGAGAATGTACTCACCTGGCATATCGAACTGCTGATGATGAGGTGTAACTAAACTGGGGCAATGTAAACCTATTTAAAATACACACAGGTCACAACCAAGTCTACAATATCAAGAGAAATAGCTACAATGCAAGACTACATGCTTCTAGGTCCATTTTGGTCAAAGTTAACCCTCGGTCAACTCTGGTCAAACCTGGTCAACGCTGGTCAAACCTGGGTCAACTGGTCCGTCTACTAATTTCTAGGTCATACACAAAATTTCAGGTCATTCGGAGTTCGTTTGAGTTGAATTGGATCAAGTTTGACCCAAAGTTGACTTTTGTCAATTTGGTCAACTTGTCGGCCAATTCGACTAAACTAAGCTCGAAATGACAAATCAAATCTGTCCTAGGGCTCCTATAGTCATGTACACAACTACAATCTATTCTAAGAGAATTAACAAGCAAATATATATATATATATATATATATATATATATATATATATATATATATATATATATATATATATATACAATACAATCAAAACCCAAATCTAACAAAAAGTGATGTGTGCGTGTGTGTGTACTGGTGCTTACTGAAATGAGGTAAATTCTGAGATTAAAACAGCAAACACAATCATAATATATCCCAAATTAATATACTATTATATACATATATATACAATCAAGAAATTATCTATATATATATATGTGTATATATATACACAATGCTCAAAAGGAAAGTAATACCAATGGTTTTTGAAATAGGTTTAGTGAATCCAAATCTAGAATTAAAACAATCTCGACCCATTCTCAACATGTATGTATTAGCAATGGGTTTCAACGGGATTTTATATATATATATATATATATATATATATATATATATATATATATATATATATATATATATATATATATATATATATATATATATATATATATATATAGCTATATATAGAAAAGCATATACACTCATAATTGATGGAAAATTATGAAACAAAACCAAAAGTTGGTTCCCACAAATCCGAAACCTCATATATGTCCTGAAAACTCAGATTTTGTAAACTAAGAAGTTGGAAATCAAAATATCGCTTTTAACTCAAAAATCAAAATATTATATAAATCTCAATTCTATCCAATTCAATGAAAATCCGATTATGCTTGGAAAAAGCAAACAGTTAGGTGATGATCCCGCGGATCACTTCCCACAAGTTCTAATTATCATATATGAACTAACAATTCAGAAAATACGGAGTAAAAAGTCGAGGATCGAAAAATCACATTTATATTCAAAACTTTGAACCCGAAAAACTCAATTTTGACAAAACGACTCAAAACGCAAAATACACCAAATCAACCCGCGAAACTCGGCATACACGCTGGTCTCAACCTACGTGATACGCTCGGGTACTCTCGGATTCAAAATCGTGTCCGTGTCGTGTCCACAGAACGCGTATCGGAATATCCCGATACCGCGTGGTAGGCGTGCGTTCTCGCTCGTTTGAGCGCCGCACACGCAACGAAACGCCACGTGCTCATGCACGTAGTTGGGGGGATCCTGGGGTAGGTCTAGGACACGACGACACGACAACACGCTGCCCGAAACAGCACACGCAGACCCACGCACCCGCGTGGCCTGCTGCGCGCGCGCGCGCCCGCGCGCCCTCGTGCGCGTGGTGTCGGCTTCGCTGCTCCCTCGTCGGGCCACGCCACGACTTGGGGTTCGTCCTACGGGTCGTCTAGGTCTAGGTCAACATGTCCCGGGTCTTGGAATGGGTCTTCGCTGTGTCGTGTGCGCGCACGAAGTCCGTTTCCGCGACAAAAATCAGCCCGAGTGCACAGTGTGGCTGACCAGTGCACGCGCAATTTCTCCGCGCTCGCTCGATGAAACGTCGTGAAATTTTACGGACATGTGGGCAGAGGTTGCCCCTACGTGCTCGTAAAATTTCACACAAGATGGAGCTCTGTGCATCGAGTTATGACGCACAGACTGCAGGACGTGCACGGGACCGTGCACAGGATCTCGTGCACGCGTGTCCGTGTCCGAAACGTTGCTGAAAAGTCATCGATTTCCAATCCGTCTTCACGAAATTTTATTGAAATTATATTATCTAAACATCCATGAAGTCAGAATCGAAGAACAGCAACTTTCAATCCTAAGCGGTATTTCGTCGAACACGTGTCGTAAGGGACCGACACGGGCTCGATACCTCCATCAAACGGAGTCGAAATCCCACCAAATTTTGTGGGCAAGGCTAGGGCACCTATATGGATGCAAAAATGAAGAAAAAACTAGATTTGCAATGGTAGATTAGGGTTTTACCTATTGAGTGTCAAAATTCAATGATCGGGGCTCCTCGGTTGTCATGTCGGCCGATTTCCCTCCAGCAAAACCTTCCGTCTCCACTCCAGAAATGGTCCAGCAGATCCTCCTCTCCTCGACGAGCGCAACAGAGTTCGTTTGGGAAGAAACGGACTCCGGATGAAGGAAAAAAATGTTTTGGAGAGTTGGATCTCTTAGGGTTTCCTTGTGGAGGCTACAAACTACGAATGAATGCAACAATGGGAGGGGGTACTGCTGTTGGGCGGCCAAGGGGGGTTCTCTAGGGTTATGTTTTCACTTGGGCCAACTCTTTCTCAAGTAGAAATGGGACCAAGTCGAAAAGCTCAAAGGCCTACATGCAAAAAGGCTAATTAAATAATTAAAAGCCTTAAAAAAATACTCGAATGCACAAATTAAATTCTAAAAATGAAAATAAACATTCTAATGCAAGGTTAGGCCCCTATACAAGTCCACTAGGGTTAAACCAGTTGCTAGCACAAACAAGAGTCAACATATTCAGGTAAATCACACAAAGGTCAAAATGGCTGAAATGACTGAAATACCCTTCTATGAAAAAATGGATGTTACACCTGGAGCCTGCGTCTCCGGAGGAGCGCACAGGTAAGCAAGGAAGTGCAAAGAAGCCCATACGTCAGGTATTGTTCCCCCCACCCAATGTACCTGTCAAGTCGCATCCGCGATCATGTACCTCTAATAACTGCTAAGTCTCCTAACACGCCTCTATTAGCAGTTAGCCCTAACGCATGCGTACGAGTGATCAGCTAACACACATGGACCTCTACATGCTACTCATCTCACACATACTCGTGGTACAACTGTGTCGAGGTATATGCGATACACTACAAACGGTAGTCCCTTAACTCTAAGTCCATATGCAATCAAAAGATAATAAATAAAGTAAGGCTAATATCATTGAGCGGCAGTAAATCATGAACTATAATAATGGTACAGCCAACATGAATTAAAAATAAATGAACAGTGATATGCAATAAATAAAATACAGACTAATTATAAACAGTAAATTATGGCAAGATATCTTGCCTGATGTGGTGCGATGTTTTGTCATGTTCTAATTGCCCAATTGCCACATTCAAGGTGTAGAGGTCTGAAGTCATGAGAAAATATGATACAAAATGAGTTATGGTCAACTGTGGTGATCGAAGGAAATTGGAGTAGATAAGTATATATACTATTTTTTTAAAGAATATTTATAGTATTTGAAACTAGATTTTATTAGTAAAAATACTTTATGGAAAATACTTGGAGAAGCGAAATAAAATCATTTTTGGGCAAAAGTTCCTAAAATACGAATTTAGGTAAAACTACATTTCATATATGAAAATATTTAAGTAATTGTTCAAAAATATAATTAGGCCAAAAACTACAACTTTCGAATATTTTTTTGATAAATATAAAAATCTAAATATTGCTGGCACAAAAACTAATTATTATTATTATTATTATTATTATTATTATTATTATTATTATTATTATTATTACTACTACTACGATAACTTTTGGTCAAGCCATATTTGAGAATAACATAAAATAATTTAATATCTCTTAGGCTAAAATCTAGTTTGAACTCAATAGGCCAAAAACCCTAATATGATATTTTTGTTTGTATAAAAATATAAAACAAGAATATAATTCTCAACTACTAGTAGTAGTATTTATACTGGTGTTATATATGCATAAAAATAGCCATACTTTAATTTTATGCATACTGATACCTACTAATAATAGTAAGAACATAAATAATAATTAATAATACTAGTAGTAGCTATAGAAAGTATGTACTACTGCTTCTTTCCAATAAATTTTTGAAACCAACAAAACAAAAATAAAATAAGAACAAAAATAAAGTACAACAAGGAGTTGCTGCCTACTGCTGCTTCTTTCCAACTCATTAGAAAGGAAGCAATTTATTAAAAGGAGAGAGAGGGGGAGTGAGCAAAAAGGAAAGAGGAGGTGTGGGTTAAAAGTCGAGGGAAGGGGGTGAGAGTGCAAGGGGAAGAAGGAGAGAAGTGAAGGTGAAGGCTCACCTGAAGGGTTGCTCCGACGCTCGCGCCGAGGTGCGGCGGCGATCACCGGATCCGGAGGGCGTCGGCCGCTGGGGAGAAGGCGGCTTCTTCCAGTGCGCGCGGAGGGGCGCTAGTTCTTTTGGTGGTCCGGCCGGGGTTCCGCGGTGAGGAGGCCGGTCGGTCGGCCACGCCACGGTGGCGCGCAAGACCCGACGAGCAGATAGCGCCTGTCCGACGCGTCTGGGCGGCACCCGATGGTCTCGACAAGGGGTGGCTCCAGCTGGTGTTCAGGTGAGGGTTCGGTTGCTCTTTCTTGTGGATTTGAATGTTGGATTTGGTGGGGGTGGTGTTTTACTTCCATGATGGTGGCCGCGGTGGCGGTGTTGTTTTGGGGATGAGGTTTTGGTGGCGGCTGCCGGAGTCGTCCATGAGGCGGCGAGGATGGCGACGGTGGTATAGGGGTGATTTGCTTTAGTGGGTCGCCGACCATCGGTGGGTTGACTTCGGCCAGGAGATGGGGTGACAGTGGTGGTTAGGAGTTGCCAGAATAGCGGGGGTGATGGTGGTGGCTCGTTTGCTGCGGACACGGAGGTCGTAGGTTTAGGTTTTAATTGTGTCGGAGATGTGTCCGACATGGGAATTCAATGTACATGTATCAATATGGAATAAGAATAGGGAACACTGACACGATGCACAACCTGGATGGAGGAATTTGGGTTTGTAAATTTATTTGGGTTCCATCGAAAGGAGCCAAGAGGAGCTCTCCTTATATAGGGAGTGGAGACTCCTATTCTGATAAGGATTGGGATGATTTAAATTCCCTCTCTAGATATTCTATTATTGAATTCAAATCGATCAAAAGTAACTCAATCAAATCTAAATCTAATGTAGATAAATTCTATCTTTATTTTAAGCTGTATTAAATAAGTTAACAAAAATTTTTCCAACTTAAATTACCATAATTAATTACATATTAAATCAAACTATATTTAATATATCTTTTTCATAAATAATAAATTATAATATTAATTAATTTCAAAAATCATGATAATGTTTAAATATTTGAAATACCATTTTGCAATAAAATAACTATAACTCATTTTCGTAAAATCAAAGTATATTTGATCAACGAAGTAAATAACCCTTTTTATAATATAAAAATTACGGTTTTGTCAAATCCCTTTGTGACGCCTTTTTACAACTTTACACAAAATAAAAAGTATTTATCACATTTGTTTGAACATGTACTCTTCCTATACAAACTAAAATCTATAATAAACCGTTTTACAAAAATATGTACCTCGCACATATTCGCACTCGACGGACAGATACGAAAAATGCACATTCGCACGCGACGTACAAATACGCGAACGCAACGTAGTACAACGTAAATACAAATTTAAAAAAATGAAGTAGAAATTTAGGGGGTTTACAACCACAAGAAAGCACGAGTGAACTAAGCAAAACCCAAACAATAAAAGTATATAAGAAATGAAAATAAGAAAAGAAAACATGGTTTTGTTCACTCCTTGCAAGATGTACTTGCCTATGGTAGCTTACAAGCCTAGCTTATACTCTACCGCCAAGGGGATTAAAAAATCACACCCATAGGTCTCAAGATCTAACTCATAGGTTCAGCCCAAATGCATGGAATAAAGAGAGAAAATATGAGAGAGAGAGAGAGAGAGAGTGAGTTTAAATAGAGAGAGAAGAGGGGAGCTTATAGGATTTAGCTACCTCACCAATCAGTGGCCCAAGGACCTATAACAGCCCTTCAAACAAGCACAAGTGTCCAATGGGTAAATATAAGTACATAGTCAGCTATGCTGACTGCACAGACTAGGCCCCGACGGTATATCGGTGATATGTCGGTCGAATAGTTAAGTTTCTATCTTGGGCATTTTTGTGTACTCCGATCTACGTATGAGTTCTAGTACAGATCTATGGTAATGTCAATTAATTGCTAATTGCTACCCTCAACTATCACACTTTTTCAAGTTGATACCCTAAACTTTTTTTTGTAACAACTTGATACCCGGATATTATTTTGGACAAAAATGCCCCTACCCCTAACCCTCCTTCCCCCCTGCTCGCTTGCCCCCCCCCCCCCCCCCTGCTAGCTCCGGCCGCCCACCCGCCTGCTGGCTCCCCTCCCCGCTGGCTTCAGGCCATCCCCACCCACCCCCCCCTCTCGCTCCGGCCGCCCGTCCGCTCCCGTCTCTCCCCTAGGACGTGGCAGCGCGGGAGGAGGGGGGCTGGGGAGGGGGGTGCGGGGCGGGAGGCGGGGCAGGGGGTGGCCCGGAAGCGAGGAGGGGGGGGGAGGTTGGCCGGGAAGCGAGGAGGGGGGGGGGTCGGCCGGAGCTAGCAGGGGGGGTGGGATGGCCGGAGTGGGGGAGGGGGTGGAGGGAGGGAAGGGATAAGGGCATTTTGGGGTTTTTTAAAATGTTAGGTATTAAGTTGAAAAAAAAATATAGTTGAGGTATCAATCTGTTACGAAAAAAAGTTTAGGGTATCAACTTGAAAAAGTGTGATAGTTGAGGGTAGCAATTAGCAATTAAGCCATTATCTTATTCTAAAACCAATAACCCAAATACAGTAAGTCAGCCAATCAGATTATTCCTATCGATTACTCTACGATGATCTGCCTCACGGCTCTCGAGACTACCAAAGAAAAACTGATAACATGATACATGAACTCACTAATAGATCACATATATTCGTACCATGTGCATGATACCGTATCGATACATGATACATGAATACGAATACTTAGAATACATGCACAAGTACACGTATAAATACGTATAATGGGAACGAGGAGTGACAACTACCTTACGATTTGAATTTCTCTATCCACGAACCCGATCATACAAGTTAATTGTGGAAGTAATTAATCTTGTCATATTAATATCTCAATTAATTCTATATAAGGTATTACTAGTCATCTCAAACCAACATAATTGATCTTCACCCTAATTGGCTCAAGTCTTATCATATGGAAATATGGTTCCCATTTGCTATCGCCATAGACTATTAGACTTGAATAAAACTTGGCGTCTTCATAATTTCTTTCTGTTTTTTTGCTTAAAGTCACAAGTCCTCTATGTTGGTGTTTTTGCCTTTGGACTAGGAAAGATAGTCCCACATCGGCTACACCAAATGGTGAGTATCTCAATATAATGCATTGCTTGTGTTGAGGTGTGCACATGAGGTGTAGTGGGGCACAAGCGTGTGTCATGTGGGAGTATTTTCCTAGAAGAAAAAAGGATTAATTCCAACAAAGATATAAGTTGATTTTTGTTGTGCGAACTCGGACTCAGACACGGACTCCAGGATGTCTTGTGCATGCACGGGAGTGTTCGGCGGGTAGGGGTGGACTGTCACACTTCTATGCTGATTGTGGGATGATCTAAAATATCAAACTCTATTTTTGAGTATTGGTATTTTAGTCCCACATCGGATAGGAGAAGAGGTGAAGTCTCACTCCACTCTATAAATAGATCCCCTTGGCCTCCTTTGAAAGATGCACCAAGAAGAGAGTTAAGGGAGTCTATAATGTCCAGGAAGTCCATTCAAGTCTCAAATATTGACTTACGAGCGTTCCAGAAGTTATTCGTGAACTTGCTGGTTCCTGGAAGCAGATCGTGTTGGGGCGAATCTTGCTTTGAGCAACGTTGATCTTAATCACCCTAGCAAGAACCTTTCATCTTCTTCTTTCTTCTTTCTTCTTTCTTCTCCTTTATCTGATTTGTAACTCAGTTCTGTCCGTCTGCAACTGCG
The DNA here is from genome assembly GCA_029216955.1 of Iris pallida. Lineage (NCBI taxonomy): Eukaryota > Viridiplantae > Streptophyta > Magnoliopsida > Asparagales > Iridaceae > Iris > Iris pallida. The sequence goes on from JANAVB010001800.1 coordinate 15,216,855, forward strand.
ATTGCAAGAAAGAACGTGAGATTTATTTTCTGAATTCAGTTCTGTCCGTCAGCAACTGCGATTGCGAGGAAATGAGATTTACTTTCTGATTATTGTTGCTTTTGTAATCAGATTCATATTATAGTGTTCCTCCTAGATCTCGAGAATAATCAAAAGGTGAACGTTTATTGAACCTCTGATCTCGACATCGAGTCTAGCATCTTTGATCAAGCCCCGTGACTAACAATCTTAAAGCAAGATCATTGTAGATGGAGAACTCTCGTGCTTCTCTCATCGATACCAGCTTTAACAAGTTGGAGACATTCGACGGAGAATATTTCTAAATCTGGAAGAGGAAGGTCACCCTTAATCTTCAACTCATGGACGTAGACCATGTGTTGATTGAGGATGAACCGACAATTCTAGAAGGAGGAACTGCCGATACTATTGCTGCTACACTCGTCAAGCAGATCAAATGGAAGAGAGAAAACATCATCTGTAAACTGCTGATTCTCAATTCTATGGAAGACTCTCTGGCAGAGTCATATTCCAAGAAGGTGAAGGCCAAAGAGATCTGGGATTCTTTGGGTAAGCTATATGAAGATGATGAGAACAGGTCCAAAATCTTCATCGTCAAGTACCACAAGTGGCTCTTCGAAGACGAGATGGCAATGCTACCTCAAGTAAAGGAATTCCTGAAGTTGCACCAGAAGTTAGATGACGAGAAGATACCCCTCGTCGACAAGTTCGTCGTTGGAGGGATAGTCTCGAAACTTTCTGCTAGTTGGAGCAACTTCTATGCTAGAATGCATCGGAAGAAGCTGGACATTAGCTTGGAAGATCTCCTACAAGAGATCCACATTGAGGACGAAATGCGATCTCAACAGAAGATGGACTCCCTGTCCAACCAACTGGCTAAGGCCAACTTGGTGCAGACAAGAGAGTTCAAGGGGAAGCAGGTGGCTTCTCATCACAAGAAGAAGGACTCCACTAATCTGAAAGTAAAGGGTCCTTCATTCAAGCAACAGAAGTCCAAGTTCCACGTGACTTGCTTCAACTGTGACAAGAAGGGCCACTATAAGAGTGAATGCAAATCCAAGCCCAAACAAGCTGAGCAAGGTGAGCCTAGCAAGGTTTCCATGGTTTCTAACATTGTTGCTATGATTGCTCAGGTCACAGCTGTGGGGGCTGACTCTGACTGGTGGATAGACACTGGTGCGACCTGCCATGTCTGTTCTGGCAAGGAATGGTTCGTCACATACCAGCCAACTTCTGAGATAGTTATCATGGCGAACCAAGCCCAAGCTGAAGTTCTGGGGTTCGGAACTGTGGAGCTGAAACTCACATCCGGAAACACTCTGATGCTTCAAGGTGTGAAGCACATTCCGATGATTGCAAAGAACTTGATCTCTGGAAGCCTGCTTAGCAACGCAGGCTTGAGGATGGACATCAATGCTGGCCAGATGGTGATGTCCAAGAAGGGAACATACTTCGAAAAAGCTTTTCAAACCGAAGGGATGTTCAAAATTCAGCTTGTAAACCAGTCAAATGTAATCAATGCAATCGCTCGTTCTGATTATTCTCTTGAGTTGTGGCATAATAGGCTAGGACATGTTCACTATAAAAGAATTAACAAAATGTCCAGTCTAGGACTTATCTCCAAATGTGGGGGTAAGGTAGAGAAGTGTGAAGTATGTGCTCAGACAAAGATCACAAGAAAACCCTTTCATCGGGTCAATCGAAGCACAGATCTTCTGGAGTTGGTGCACTCTGATATCTGTGACTTCAAGCAATTCTCTACAAAAGCCCGGATGAAGTATTTTATAACCTTCATCGATGACTTCTCAAAGTACGCGTTCGTCTACTTGCTCAATTCTAAAGACGAAGCGTTCGAGAAGTTCAAGGAGTTCAGGGCCGAGGCTGAACGGCAAACTGGACAACAACTTAAGAGGCTAAGAAGTGATCGAGGCAGAGAGTATCGGTCTCATGAATTCACATTGTTCTGCAAAGAACATGGAATCATAAACGAGACTACTGCTCCATATTCTCCTCAATCTAACGGAAGTAGCGGAGAGGAAGAACAGAACGTTGACAGAAATGATGAACTCAATACTGCTAACTGCGGGTCTTCCTAAATGCTACTGGGGAGAAGCTGCATTGACGGCCACTTTTATTCTAAATAGAGTGCCGTATGCAACTTTGGACGTAACTCCTCATGAACTCTGGTTCAAAGTCAGACCTAACTTGAATGTCATTCGAGTGTGGGGTGTCTAGCCTATGTGAAGCTCCCAGATATGAAGATTCAGAAGCTGGGGACAAGGACTATGAAGACGATCTTCTTGGGGTATGCCGAGAAGAGTGATGCTCGGAGATTTCTTGATATTGAGTCAAATCATATCATTGAATCTCGCGATACTGAATTTTTTGAAGACAAGTTTGTAAGGTACAAAAACATTGTTCTAACAGACATTTTGGAGAATGATGAAGGTACAAAGGTGACCGAGATCTTCAATGAGCCAGTTGTCCAAGATGAAGTTGTTACTGAGGAGACAACGATTGAACCAGAACTCGCTGAGCCGTCGTCGAAGTGAGCGAGGAGGCCGAAGAACTTCGGAGATGACTTCATCAACTATCATGTGGAAGCAGATCCGCTTACCTATGATGAGACGATGAAGACCAGAGATGCTATTTTCTGGAAGGAGGCGATAGACAATAAAATTGAATCAATCACCTCCAATAACACTTGGGTGTTGGTTGATCTACCTGAAGGAGCAAAATCTATCGAATGCAAGTGGATCTTCAAGAAGAAGGTGAAAGCTGATGGAACCATTGACAAGTTCAAGGCCAGGCTAGTGGCAAAGGGGTTTTCTTAGAAGCAGAGGATCGACTACTTTGACACGTATGCTCCAGTAGTCCGGATGACCACCATCAGAATGTTGATTGCTCTCGCAGCGATACATAAGATGGTGATACATCAGATGGATGTGAAAATGATATTTCTGAATGACGAGCTGACCGAAGAGATCTACATGCAACAGCTAGAAGGGTTTGTCATCAAAGATCTTGAAGACAAAGTCTGCAAGTTGGTGAAATCTCTGTACGGTTTTAAAGCAAGCTCCCAAAATATGGCATGAGAAATTTGATAAAGTCATAAGGTCAAATGGCTACAGGGTCAGTAAAACAGACAAGTGTGTCTATACGAAGTTTGCTGACGGAAGAGGAGTCATCGTTTGTCTATACGTGGACGACATGCTAATCCTAGGTACGGATATAAGCTGTGTCACAGAGACAAAGAAGTTCCTCTCGACGAAGTTCAGTATGAAGGACTTAGGAGATGCTGATGTTATCTTGGGACTCAAGATCATCCGGATAGACACTGGACTAGCGCTGTCACAGTCTCATTATGTTGAGAAGATGATCACTCATTACGGGTATCAGGATCTTCCAGGGATCGATACGCCGTACAAGTGTGATATGAAACTGAAGCCTAATTCAGGGGAAAGCGTCAGGCAGCTGGAGTATGCAAGCGTAATCGGGAGTTTGATGTATGCTACTACTGCCACAAGGCCTGACATAGCTTTTGCTGTGGGAATGCTGAGTCGTTTCACGAGCAACCCAGGCATTGAGCACTGGAAAGCTGTAAAACGGGTTATGAGATATCTCAAGAAAACTCAGACATATGCACTGCACTACAGCGGAGATCCGCAGGTAGTGGAAGGCTTCAGTGATGTCAGCTGGTGCTCAGAAGTGGAGAGCGAGAGGTCCACAGGTGGATATATTTTCACAATGGGTGGAGCTGCTATATCGTAGAAATCGAAGAAACAGACTATGCTCTTACGGTCATCCATGGAATCTGAGTTCTTTGTGTCACGACCCGCACCCTTATGAGGGGCACGAGCACGTGGGTACGTCCAGCCTACGCCGCAGTATCGACGGTAGAACGCTGTATATAACGTTTGTAAATACTACGACTAACAGTATAAAGGTACCTGTACAGTATATACTCTCCGAATGGAGGTGACATATCAATACAGTCTCAATCACAGAATAAAACTAAGGTAGATAGCACAGAAGGAAAGACATGTGATAGATGAAAATAGAAATAAGTCCAATATCCAATACAAGCCCGGATATATACAACATCACAGGGTCTCAAAATATAACATAGAAGCTACAGTCTGATAAAGCTAGCTGGATCGCAGTCCAGTCAAACCTAGCTAATCTACACTACTCTGGGAGAACGAAATCTAGTGGCTCTACTATAAGGCCACGGTCCTGGACTACTCCATCTAACTCGAGCCCATAATAGGTCGAGCAGTCCGCCTCAGAATCATCTGTAATATATCATAACGGTATCCTGTCAGAAAAATGAGCAAGTACAAGCACTAACAGCAGTTCCATGTGAATTGACAAATTCTATAAGAGACAGTATAATGAACTACAAGACAAATATATATATATAAAAACTTGGAAACCGTTCGGAAGCTGAGTTACAACCCTTAAACCAAACAAGGACCGGGGTTGTAACTCTTCTCCCGAGCAGAACTTAGTCTCCAATCAAGGTACAATGTAAAGACATGTAGAGCATGTGAGTAACTGTATATTGTGGCATGGTGAGGAAATACTGAATGTAGAACAGAGCAGGATATACGATAAGATAAAATAAAATAAATATAAAATGTGACTTGAATTATTAGAGCGATATGTGATCGGCTTGGGATAAGTGACAGGACAGGCTATCCACTTGGCCCGGCAATTCGCGGTGACCTCAACGGAAAGTCATGCCGGCCAACCTGGATAACGAGCACAAGGCAAAAGGATCTCGCTACACCCTTCGTAAGGGGAGAGTGGCGCGAGCACAAGAATAGTGACAGGGTGGCTTGGATCACATAGCCCCTAATAATTCCCCATCCTCGAATAGTACAAT